>JANPWX010000274.1:500508-523386 GCA_024734555.1 Trochalopteron elliotii | reverse complement strand
CCATCGCTGCGGGGCGGCCCCGGAGAGCCCCGCGCGTCACGTCCGCTCCGGGAGCGGCTGGAACGGCCCCGGCCCGCCCCGCAGAGACAGCTCCGCCCCACAGGGACGGCACAGCCCCACAGGGACGGCACAGCCCCACAGAAACAGCACAGTCCCACCCCACAGATAGTCCCATAGAGACAGCTCCGCCCCACAGAGACGGCACAGCCCCACAGGGACAGCTCCGCCCCACAGAGATGGCACAGCCCTACAGGGACAGTCCCACCCCACAAAGATAGTCCCATAGAGACAGCTCCGCCCCACAGAGATAGTCCCACAGAGACAGCTCCGCCCCACAGAGAAGCACAGCCCCACAGAGACAGCCCCACCCCATAGAGGCAGCACAGCCCCACAGAGACAGCACAGTCCCACCCCAGAGAAACAGCACAACCCCAGAGACAGCCCTACCCCATAGAGGCAGCACAGCCCCACAGAGACAGCACAGCCCCAAAGGGACAGCCCCGCCCCACAGAGACACCACAGCCCCTTTTGCAGCAATAAACACTTTATTGTGAGCAAGCAAATGGGGAAAGCAGTGGGGCTGTGCCCCTGTGTGGTTATCTGTGATAAAAAGTGAGGCTCACAGCCCCACTACATCAGCCGGCGAAGGTCCTCGAAGTTGAGCATGTTGTTGGCTACATCGGACCAGGCCGCATGGGTTGCCCCGTCCATCTCTGAGGCCAGGCTGTTGCTGCTCTCCAGAGTGTGGTTCGTGCCACCGATGACTTCATGGCATTCAGGGCATGTACTCCTCTGCATTGCCCCCCCACACTCCCCAATTACATAGATATGTCCATTTTTGCACTTGAACCAGTGGCCACGGGGACAGCCAATAGCACTGACAATCTGCACCCGCTCAGCTTCAGAAATCCCCAGCCCTGACACAGGCAAGCCAGCATGGATCTCCTTCAGGTGAGCCTTCACTGCAGCCTCATCCTCCTCTGTGAATTTCTTTGTCCCTTCCAGTATCTCACGCGCACTGTTAATCTCTGCTGCAATGTTTGGGGACATCATCCAACTTGCTTTGCACCTTGCCAAGAGGTTCAGCAAATAAGTCAGTCTCTGGATCTCAGACTGCAGGTCAGTGAGCTCCTGTTCTGTAAAACTGATGCGTTCCTTATCCAACCACTCCTGCACTTCATCCAGCCTCTTCATCAGCCCCTTCCTTTCCTTCTCATCAATTTTGTTCATAGAATGAATTAGGTCTGCTACACGTTCGTAGAAATTAAGCAGGTTCTCAATTAGTCCGATACTGTTTGTGGAGAGAGCAGAAACTTTTAATTTATTTTCCAGCATGACATACTTAAGGTATAGATTACTCTTCAGAACAACTTTCTGCGCCAGTGCAGCCTGCAGTCTCTGTCTGTTAGACTCAATTTCCTGTGCTGGGCCTTGGATTTTCTGTTTCACCCGTTCTATCTCCTCCACCTGCCTTTTCACACTGGTGCCGTATCTCAGATTCTTTCTGATGGGTGTCTGACACGAAGGGCATACCTTCAGCTTGACAACACCATCATCTTCATCCATATAGTGGTCAAGGCCTTGTGACTCAAAGACATGGCCACAGTCTTCAAGCTGTACAAATCGAGCATCTGGGTCATCCTCAAAGCCAAAAAAGATCTCAGTGAGTTCCTCGTGGTCACAAACAAGGCACTTCTTTGGGCAAGGCTCTCCACACAATCCAACACAGGGATGACCACAGGGCAGCATCTTAGCACAGGGAACATTGCAGCGAGGCCTGTTGCACGGCTCAGAGCAAAGGTTGGTACACTGGTAGTGCTGGCACTGCCACTCACATGGCTCAGCACAAGGAACACAGCTTTCCCAACATTTCTTTTTGCACTTACTGTGAATACAATAGTTCTGACATTTCTTCTGACAAGGAGGACATTCTGTAGTACAGGGCTCTTGACACTTGTGGGAGCAGATCAACACACGCTTGCATGGGCTATCACATGCCTTATGAAATCTTCCTCCAAAGCAAGTATGACAGGAACCTGAACATACATGACCACATGCCAGTGTGACAGAACACCTACTCTGACATTTCACAGTCTCCTCATGTCCCTTCCTAGTGACCCAGCACGGAACTTTCTGCTTGTGGCCACATTTCAGTGTGGCTGTGACCTGTTCAGGACAACACAGTGTGCATTGCTGCCCACAGGAATTCCTGCATGTGTGTCCACAGTTTAAATTCTTCTGGCAAGGTTCTAGGCACTTAAATTCCCATGGTGAAAGATGGCATGGCACCATCTGCACGTGGCCACACTTAGGAATAGTTTTCTCTACCTCCACCATACATTTTCCACAGCGCTCATAACATGACTTTGGGCAGCGGTGCCCATCTGCACAAAGTACCTTTTGACAAGGTTTCAGGCATTGGTAGTCTTTGTGTTCTGGGTCATATGGGTGACATGCCCGTGTGCAAACATGTCCACAACTCAACCTAAACTCACAGGGACGAGTACAGCCTCCCTCTGGCACTCTGTTGAAATCGTCACCTGTGGATACCTGTGTCTTGGTTTCAGGGTGGTTTTGACAGAAAAGCTCCAATGACTGGCCAATGTGACCGTTCTTCCCAAGTGTTTGAATGATCTTGCTCCAAAGAGGAACCTTGCCAAGCATTCTCATGTTTCCAATACAATAGAAACCTTTCTTAGCTCTGGACAATGCCACACATATCCGATTAGGGATCTGCAAGAACCCAGGTCTCTCCGCTTTGTTGCTCCGCACCAGTGACAGCAGAATAATATCATTCTCTTCTCCCTGGTACTTGTCTACTACATGAACCTTCACACCCTCAAAGATGTTTGCTGGCATGAGCCTACGCAGACAGAAGAACTGTCCGGTGTAAGTAGTGAGAATGGTGATCTGAGAAGGTTCATAGCCCTGACACAAGAAGTATTTGCACAGTTCCACTACAAAGTGGGCCTCGTGTGGGTTCTGGTGGCTTTTCCCTTCCTGGATCTCTTGTTCAGGAACCTCATGTTCCACAAAGAAGACATTAGTTGAGACACCCTGAAACAAGAGGAAGGATGTCAGAGAGAGAATTCTAGTTTCTTGCCAGCCCCAGTCACCCCAGCCTGTTTCCATGTCCCTGATTATCCACTGACAGGAGGACTTTTAAGGAGTTGACTACAGCATGCAGTTACTGTGTACTTAGGTGATTTCCTCTTAGATCTTCATAGGTTATTAATCAAATTCCCNTACTGTGTACTTAGGTGATTTCCTCTTAGATCTTCATAGGTTATTAATCAAATTCCCATTTCAGCTTATTGGTAATCATTTAGGTGATTTCCTCTTAGATCTTCATAGGTTATTAATCAAATTCCCATTTCAGCTTATTTGTAATATTTCAGTATCCTAATATGAAATCAGTTCCTGTGGGTGATTCTATTCCCTATCTTTCCAGAGATGTTTCTACTGTACATTTCCAGGTAATACCAAAGAAAACATTAAGTGTTAGTAACTTCTCAAAGCATATTCATGTTGTGAACAATGTCTTGTTTTGCCCCGTGGGAAAAAGATACTAAGTTACCAATGCACAAGGCTGAGCACTTACCTAAAACATGCCTCCTCTGTTGATGTAATAAAAACAAAGCAGCAAGAAAGATTTCTTCCTCACCAGAAAAAAACTAGGCATGCTAGCACTCCAGCAGTCACTTACTAGCTCATGCTGTGTAGAGCTGACTGCTCACCTGTTCAAAAACTCTATTTGCCTTGAGTTAGCAGGGGCTTTTGTGGTTTTTTTTAGCTATTAACTGGAATTATTCTACCCGTAAGAAATTGTTGTTCTGCCTGCCAAAACCCAGAGACTGATTTTAACAGGAAAGCACAGTTTTTGTAGATCAAACACAGATCTCTGGTTTTCCAAGGTATCCATACTGGCAAAGTGTCCAGTGGAGTAGAATTTAATTCAGTCATCACCTATGTTGGTTATTGTACTATCTGGAAGACTCTTTTTTGTTGCCACTGTGTATCTCAAATTTGTTTTAAGGCCAGATGAACCACAAGATTCTCTAGAATAGATTCTTGTAGAAGAAATGGGGTAAAATTCTGTGGTCTCTGAATTTGTGTGGTTTAGGTGGTATTTTTCTTGTTTGTTGGGGTTTTGGTTGGCTGGATTTTGGAGGGGGTTTATTTGGGTTTCTAATTTACTTAACTAAATCATCTTCTACAAAGACTTGATCTGAATTTCAAGATACCAAAAGATGATCTGCCACCTTCCCAGATAGCTTATTCTAATAATTAAATCTTCACTATTCATTTTCTCTTGTCTGACTTCAGCATTCTGCTGTAGTTTTCAGTATGCTTCCTTCATCCAGTTAAAGAACTTTTAACTAATTACTACTGGGCTTTTTTATGAAGGCAGATTTACATAGTCTAAGATACTGTAATGCTACTTCTGCAACTGCCTCCAGTCTTCCTCCCAGGGCATTCAGTGGCTTATGCTTCAGAGATCCAAGGCCATCAGTGTAAAAGTGTAAGCTTGGCTCAGAGTTCTGGGAAAATAGTTCAGTTGTGACCGAGAGCTGTGAGTGAGTCTGCAGAAAAGGGCTATGCAAGATAGGCAAGGGAAGATTACAGAGAAATGATTGTTAATGGTTCAAAATGTTTTTTCAAGAAAAGCACCAACACAGAGATGCGTGAAGTCCTGATTAAGGTGAGGAAATACAAATCAGAATATAGGGAGTGAGTGTTAAGATGGAAACTCAGTACCATTTAGGAAGAAGCAAAGACTGACATGTCTGACTGATATCCAAGGCAAGCATTGTAATAACTTACTAAATTCTGACTGTTTATTGTGCATGTTAGATAAGTGATTATTTTATACTTGTAAGCGGCATAGATTTTCCTTGCAGATGTTGGGTATTGGTAAAATGCCCAAACAGAGAAACCAAGAAAAAAGCATTCCAGGAATCCTGTCACCTATTTTATGTTGGAGTTTCACATATTATGCTTTAAGTCTTTCATTTAAGATTTCTTCCTAGCTTTCAAACTACACAATTCATCTGTTCCCCCTTCCATTTTTTAATGTTCTTTTAAAGTAATTGGTATTGGATCCATCTCCACTGTCCACCATCACTAATGTCAGAAGAACTACAAATTACTACTACAATTACTTACCTAATTTTATATTGCACAATTCCTGGATTCGGGTGTAAATTTCAATAACTAAATTTGACCTAAGAGTTGGAAATCCTTGAACATTGTATTTTACAGAAACTCATTTAGCTAGTAACAGGGGACAGAAGCAACCACTTGTATTGCTGAGAACTCACTTTTATATTCTCGTATTTCAGGACACAGGGATGGTTCTCCAGCTTCTGGTATATATGAGGACTGATAAGTTGGGCGATTTCAGGGCGCATGCGGTGCTGAAACACAAAACAGTTTTATCAGTCTTGAGGAAAGAGCATCATATTTCCCTGTCAATATTCTTTCACTCCACTGTACAGACAGTGGCTGAATACATGACAAGACTTTTCAATAAGAGACAAGAAGGGAGCACTTCCTGATCCCTGCTCTCCCTCACCCCATTGCTGACACCACCACCAACTGCAGGAGTGGTAGTAGCAGAGTATCTTTAAGAAAATCTCTTGGTAAGATTGCTGTACAGTAATGCTGGTTTCAGTGCAAAGCTAAGCACATTTATGGATAAAAAAAGGCAGCACTTCACCATAACTACTAAATGAGCTCTTCCAGGTACCTTTAATACAGGGCTGCTGGTAGTAGAATTGATTTCCCTGGGCACCAAGATAGATGATTATAGCAATTTAGCAGGAAGCAGCCTGAGAAGAATTGTGCTGTCTCACTCTGCAAAGTTCTGGAAGTTTCAGTTGCCACAATAAACTGTTCTTCACACAAAAACATGAGAACCACTGTGCTGTGGACAGTATCACTAAATAACTGAAAATATGATGGAACTCTGTCTGTGTCAGCTCCTACCATTCTTTTCAAAAGTTAGATAGTACATTATTTTCTTTTAGGCTGCTCTTACAGTAGAAATATAAACTTAAGTGTATTACAAGCTTAAAACAACCTAAACACAAATGCCATAAGTTTTTTATAGCTCTTTCTTACTTGGTACTTCAGACAGACAAAAGGGAAATCCACTTTGATCAGACGTTCAAAGAGAGAGACTTCGAGGTTGAAGTTCTTGGCCAGGTCATATACATTTGCACTAGGCTGTAACTGAAAGAGAAGGGATAGGAGGTCCATGTTTTGGCACTTTTCCTATGTGCAAGTAGGATTTTTCACTCTCATTTTCTGTGACTGGTTGCCCACTGAAAGGCTAGAGACTGGATTCTTGCAGAAGTGCTAAATATCAAAGCTAGATACAGTCACAATCAAAGCACAAGTAAAACTGTATCAGTTAAACTAAAACACCAGTCCCACAGGAGCTCTATTCTAAAACTACAGGAGACAGGGCCTCTGGTATTTGTGGAAGCTGGGGAGCAACAAGCCTTGGCAATTTTCCCACACAGTGTTTGGTTCATTAACACAGCAGATAGATGTTGGTCATGAAAGTTACCTGCTGGTGATCTCCAATGAGGATGAGGTGCTGGCAGTTTTTACTCAGAGTAGTAATGGTGTGAGCCTCAAGCACCTCTGCTGCCTCTTCTACAATGACAATTTGTGGCTCTATGTACTGCAGGATCCGTCGGTATTTTGCAGCACCTGAGCCAGGACAGAAGATAAACCTTAGCCTATAACTACATTCAAGAAGTAAGGCAAGACTTCACAGAGAGAGATAGGCTCAGTCTCACAAAAGACTGGGGTTCTTCTCAAGATTCCCCTTTTCAAAATTCAGATTTTTGAATTTTAAAATAGCACCATACCAGGGATGGCTTCTATATGAAGAGTTATTAAGGAAGGCAGGTGGGGATTAGTCCTGTGCCTGCCTTGGTCCTTTTTTCAATGCTCTCTTCAGACAGAAGATACACTCAATATATTGTTCCACACACATAAATAAGCCTAAATTGTCTCTCCAAAGGGGCATACTACAATGACCTTGGCACTACCATCTCCAGAAGGTGCTGTGGGAATAGCAGTACAGGTATTAGCTGTGCCTTACTAAGGCACAAGTGGTGCAGTTCCCTTAGAGGAATGCTACTCGAGACAGGGGGAGTGCAAAAGGGCACAGAAGCTGCTCATGCCACTAAATTAACAACTCTCACAACAGCCTGGTTTGCAAAGGGAATCAGAGATTAAAAAGGCTCCAGACTAATGCAGAGCCTGACCCGGCTGTGAAACAGCACATGATTCTAATCTTTCAGCAAAAAGGTTCTTTAAACATGATTGGAAGCAATACAATACTGGTTTGCTTCCCAACTGCTCTGCACCTGTAGTTGTCATCCCCACAATACTGGCGTTATTGAGAATGCAGAGATCTTGCTCCAGCTTCTGTTCTTCCAGTCTTTCTGCTGCTGCCTGATACTGCTGTTCATGCTGCAGAATGCCCTCTCGAATAAAACCCTGGTAAGTCTTCAGCCAAAGCCTGGGAAGAAAGTGCCATTATACACACTGCAAGGAAAACAGGATGGTGATCCACAGGTTCTGAGTGGATTCAGTTCAAAACTTCCCCCATGTGTTTTGGGGAACAGATTACCATCTATACTTAGTCCTGACCATGTACAAATGCAGGGCATGACATTGCTTCTCATGCAGTACAAGGAAAGTAAGAACAAGCATGTTCAAACAAGAAGCTGAACAGATACAGGCAGAAACAACATAGCTTGACACAGTTTGCACACTGGAATGATCCTAGGAAAGACCTGCCTGACAAGCCCTTCAAAATAGCTTTGTCACCTGTAAAGCCTCCAGCGGGAGCTCAGGTCAAGTTGCCACACGTCCTGAATAGCATTGGCCTCTAACTCTGTCATTGCGTCCACTTTAAGAAGCTCAGCCTTCATCTTCTGCTTAATTTTTCTCCTCTGGCCACGAGTTACCTAAAACAAAACAAAACAACCAGACCAAAACAAAACAAAACAAACCCACAAAAAAACGCAGCCCAAAAAACAGTTACAGCACAAAGATCCTTTTGTATTAGCATCCCCTTGTTATTCTTTTCATAGTCATGCTAATACACGCAGTTACCTGCCACTGCATGGTCTCCTGTCGTGGTTGAGCTGTTCCTTCTTCCTGGTCCATCTTCATAGCCAACATGACACTGGCTAGTTCATTAACAGCTCTGTCATCTTCCTCCTTCCTCCTCCAAGAGTTTGCTATCTTTTCATCCTCAATCACTCTCTCAGCTTCAATCAGGTCAGCCATCTCTGCGATCTCCAAAAGCACTTCTTTTGCTTCATCTTCCTTCTCCTCCTCCTCCTCTCTTTCCTGCTGATCACCTGTGAGAGTCACCAGTCACATGAAGTAAGCCACAGCCACTCTATCAGTGCAGCAGTCAGATCACTACATGGAAATCAGGGTTAATCTTCTTTCCACTCCCTCACAGCATCACACATCATTCTGTGCCTGTTGAACAGCAGTGTGTCTTTTCCAGCACACTGCTTAGGTAAACACACTTGTAGAGCATGTGTGGGGGGTGGGTGTATTTTTGGTGTTTGGTTTTTTTGTTTTGTTTGTTTTACCTGGATTTTCAGCCCCTGTATTCTCTGCAGCATTCTGAGTGAAGGCAGATGCACCAAGTCCCAGCCACTCCAGAATCATTGAGTGTTGTGAACCAATGTAGTAAAACTCAGCATCCTCCTAATACAGGGAAAGTCAAGTCAGCCAGGCCTATTGCACTTCAGAGTCTTGGGATGATGCCAAAGCAGCACCTTACAGCAGTGGCAACTAGGACAAGTCCCCCCAAGACACCCTCCAGAGCTAGAAAGTCCAAGCAGCCCCAGATCTTCAGAAAGGGTACTCCTCCTCCCCTTCAGTTTGAAAGGCTTTCCTTTGGGTACTTGCATTTTAATGCTGCTAAAGATCACTTAGAATCTCTGCAGTTTAAAGGAACAAAATTCAAACCCCGGCTTGCCCTGCCTGTCTAGACTACTGTCATTTGGCACAGCTTGCTGTTCACTCCCTTACTTTCCCAGTAACCAAATGATGTTAAAAAGATATATGCTGGGGGAACCTCAGGCCCATTAGCAGAAAGGATGGTGAATATGCACTGGGACTGCTTGACTCAGAAGAAAGGGACCTCTCTTACCAGAGCCTTTATCAGGCTGTCCCAGTGCTGGGGCGCCATGTGCGGTTTCAAGTAGCGCTCATGCAGAACTCCGTACGTCGAGCACTCCAACCGCTTCGCTCCTTCAAGGAGCTTCTCCTCAACGTTTTTCATCTCACTCATTATCTACTCATAACAAAGAGAAGGGAGGCAGCGTCACACTCAGAGAAACAAAGTTCATGAACAGCAGGACAAAAAACTTACAGAAGAATTAAGAGGCCAAATTCAGCGTAAAACAAGGTGAAAGGCCAGGTGTGGGGGAGGTTTGTTATGCCCTTCAATGCACAGGCAACCCACTCCCAGCATCTCCCAGGAGGTCTGTACATACATTTTCATAGTTTCTGAGGTTGTAGTCTGGGAAGTCAAATCTGTAGATAAACTTCCTCAGCTCCTTCAAGGTAAATCTCTGCAGGGCTACACTGCTACTCCTGCCTCCAACACGCACAATCCCATTTTTTTGAAATGAGAGTATTCCTGTGAATGAAAGAGAAACATTAGAACTGAAGGGCCAAGCTCAGTTTTCAGCAGTAGGACAAGAGATAGGAAAAACACCCTTTGACTGCAAATCCTACAGTGGTTTCCTCTGAGTGAAGTTTTTTTAATCTGTATCAATGAGGCTAGAGTCACAAAAAATAGTCAAACCAAAATGCAAGTTATTATGCCATACAATGAGCAGAGTAAGTTACAGTATAGTTTCTATTTACAGATTGTAACAACAGGTTGCCCAGAGAATTTGTGGATGCACTATCACTTGCAGTGTTCAAGGCCAGGCTGGACAGAGCTTGGAGCACCCTGGTCTAGTGGAAGGTGCCCCTGTCCATGGCAGGTGGGTTGGAACTAGATGATCTTTAAGGTCTTTCCAACCCAAACCATTCTATGATTCTACCATTCTATGATTTTCCATCCTGCTTGCAGGTACGTACCTTCTAAAAACTGATCCAGTGCATGGTTAGTGTAGCAGACTATAAGGATGGGACGCTTCTGGTGAGTGGTTTGCCACACGTGATCATTAGTCAAGAGAGCCTGAACAATCTTCAAACCTACGTAAGTCTTCCCTGCAAGACAAGCTCAGAATCAGAATAGGGTAATACATGGTCTATGAGTGCCTTGAAACATAGAAATAATCAAAAACAGATACAAGACTTGTTTCTAGGCTGCCAATCTGGTCTGCACCAAGAGAACTGACCCCAGGGTTAACTAGCTTACAAAATGTAGACAAAAGAGCATGACACTGACTTTCTGGCCTGTAGATGAGCAAAGCCACAGTCTGCAAGAATTTTATTTTTTGGATAACACACCAGACCTGGACACAGGGTTTTCTCTGCCACTGCGTTTCCCAGCCCATTCTGATACTGGCATCATACATGACATTTGGCTGCACACAAAACGTCCGTATACTATTGGAATATAAGCACTGATGCTTGTTAAATTCAGGTACCATTTAAAACAATTACAGTTCATCTTGTAATACTTTATTCACACAATGGTTCATGGCTGAATGCTCCCAAAGCTCTAACATGCCATGAAGACAAGTAGGAGAGTGCTGCACAGCAAGAGGGACCATGTTCTCAAAGGGACTGAAAATCTCTTCACCCCAATATACAAGCACAGCCAACAGTGCTGTTGGTGTCTACTTGCATCTAGGTGGGCAAAGATCAGACATGGGTATTTGAGGACATTAACTGTCTCCACAGCTCACACTAACTGGTGACTCAAGCATCAATTAGGCACAGGACAAAAACTTTGGAGACAGTAGAGCTGCCTTTCTCTGAAGTCAATCTCCCTAGATGGGGGAATCAATGAGAATTTCTTAAATTACAGAGCCTTTAAGCAAGTATTTCTCACCAGTGCCAGGAGGTCCTTGGATAATAGCCAGCTCCTTGGTGAGTGCAAGATTCAATGCCTGCATCTGAGATTCATCTAATTTCAAAGCTTCCATTGAAAGCCATTGATTGGGATCTAGAATGCAGACACTTTTCAAGCTATCAGGGCACTTCTCTTCACGTGAAGTCTTCATCAAGGGTGCAAGGTTGTAGGCAGTATTCTCTGTCAGGTATGCTGGCTCTTTCACCTGTGTATCACATTCCACAATGTACTTCTGGAATGGGATATCTTCTTCCCTCATTTTCTGCAACCCTTCTAGCACATGCCGATAGGCCTCAAAGTAGGCAGTTGTCTCTACCATGAGGAAAGAGTCTGAGGGCTGAACCTCTGCCAGCAGTGGCTGGCTCTCTGCATCAAAACGCAGCTCCACATTCCCATTGACAAGTTCTGCAGCATCACGATTAGAAACAGTAGCAAAAAGGAATGTTTCAAAGTGATCTTTGGACATGCAGACTAGGGATCCATACAGCAATCGTTTAGAATTCTGCCACTGTACAAACCTCAGTGGTCTTGTGTCAAACTGGACCTTGTAAGCAATACCAGTTGAGGTACAACGTGGGGCAATAATCCGTGTATCAAAGTAGATCCTGATATCATCAAATTTTCTCTTTCTCAAATTTCTGTCCTGGAGGTCCTGCAAAACCTCCATGATACCTTCCCTTAAAGGCCTTACAAAGTCTTCTCTCAAAAGTCGGAAGTGGGTGTCAAGATAAATACTGGTGCTTTCATATCTTCCAGAAACAAAATTGGGACGTAGAAAAGGTTTCTCATTACCATGTATCTCCTCATATGTTGGATAAATGCTCATGACACGATAGCTATCTTCTTGCCCATCTTGAGACTGCATAAATGTACAGTTATCAGCCCTCAGTGTGCCTTCACGTCTCTTCTCCTGCAGATGCTGCATGAGCATCTGGACTTTATTGTGATTCTTCTCTGTCTCATCTGGGATGTCCACACCAAAAGCTCTCAGGGAATTTATGGATGCTGTCAAGACTGTGAAGAGAATGGAGATTTTCTGCACAGCACTGGCTGGGAAAGTACTTATCAGGTGCTGAAGAAGTAAAATGATGTTGTTGATATGCTCAGGGTACTCATGGCGTACAGCAGGAACTACTTCTGTTACCATGTCAGACACATACTGTGGCAGACAGATCTTGAGAAAGTTGGACTCCTTCACAACTCCAAGAATGTGTTGGACTCTGTGTCTATCCATTTGGGAACTGCATGCTTTTCGAAGCACCTGGCAAATGAGCTGAACTAAATTGCGGTTCATAGTTGTTTGGGAAAGAAGTTCCTTCAACCCTGAACTGGAAGCAAGTGTGATGACAACTTCTGAGGGGTCTTTCTCAAGGAGATTTTCAAGGAATTTAAAGCCAATCCTTCTGGCTCGCCGAGGCTGCTCACTGTGGTGGGCACCACCTGGGGGAGCGTTCTGGTAGAAATGAGGATTCTGCCGAGGTTGCATCCTCCATGTGCTACCTTCATTTTCCCACCCACTCCTCAGCCCTCTCCCTCTAGCTCCTCCCTGAGCTTGTCCACATTGATACCTCCTTTCCCTGCCTCCATTTTCTTGCTCATTCCAGGGTCCTCTGGTTCTCTCATGGGCTTGTCCAAGCTGACACCTTCTTCCTCTAAATGCATTTTCTTGCTCATTCCAGGGTCCTCTGCCCCTCTCCTGTGTTTTCCCACCTTGATACCACATTCTTCTTCCTTCATTCTCCTGTTTTGTCCCGAATCCTGTGGCTTCACTGTTGGCCTTTTGACCTTGGATTCTTGGTTTATTCTTACTTGATTGAGGAACTTTTGAAATACAACCACCAAACCTCTCTTCTCTTTGCCCAAGTAGACGAGCATGATTACTGTCTTGAAGGTTTTCCTCTAACTGAGGTGCCTGGCCTGGTACATTATTTGTTCTGTTTCTGCCTCTTCTTATAAAGCCAGTGTCCAAATGAAGTGCATGCCCTTAAAAAAATACAAACAAAAAAAAAGGACACTCCTTATAAATCAACTAAATTAACATGCCTCCCAACAAAGATAAATGAGCATATTGACCTGCTATTCAGCATATTTCGAGCATTTGACATCAAGTTAAAAAAATATATTTGCACACAGACTTTCCAATTGGTATCTCATTTGTACCCCTTTTTCTAACTGCTAAAGAGAGTGCCATGCTTAGAGTTCACTTGAGCTACGAAGACACTGAAAAACAAAATGTCTCTCCGCAGAACTGAAAGCAGAAGTAAGAAGGTGGAAGATTAAGTTTTTTGCACAGGATACCACTTCCTCGGGAATTAGTCATAGGTGAAATAATGACAGAGGACGTCACAGCTGACTTGAACTGGCCCTACATAGCACCCACAAAACATGGAGCCTCTGGTCAAAATGCAGCCTCTCGGAGTAGCAGGAAGCACAGCTCATAGAGCCTTAGTCACACTCCCCACAGGACGCTTAGAGAAGAATTGACTGCTAGCAGGAAATGGAAAGAGGCTGCTGCAACACATCACCGCATCGTGGCCCCAAATAGACTCCTAGGGCAAATAAGGAAGTGTTGAAACAGCCTTGAGAGAAAATTTCGCTGTACACAGGAAGGGGAGTAGCGGATCCCCCTGTACCAGCACCACACGTAGCCCTCTGCCCTGCATTTCCCGGGGTACCCTCACCTCTCGCTCCACCTCGGGCGTGTCGGGCGGGAGGCTCCCGACCAGAGCCTTCCATCGCCCGGCCGGGGCTGCTCCGGGTCTGTTCCAGCTCTCCGGGACGAGGGCAGCGCTGGGCACTGGGGACCGTGGGGCTCCTGCAGCCGAACGCGGGCGATGCTCCGCTGCGCTGCCCGCACAGCCCGGGAGCCGCCGCGTCTGCCCCGACACCCACCAGAGCTTCCCTTTCCAGCTCCCCGCAAAGTTTCACTTTCCAGTTCCCCGCAAGTCCCGCCCGGTGGGCAGAGCCCCCGCCCGCCGCCACCGGCGGGCAGCGCCCCGGAAACGGAGCTTCTCCTTCTCTCTCTGGCTCCCGCGGCAAGGGGAAGCGAAGAGAAGGAGAGGGTAAGCGCAAAGGATGGGGAACACACCGCACCACCACTTGTCCGGCCCTGGAACGGCCGCTTTCGGTTTCCTTTCCCGGAATTGCGGGGCGGAGGCAGCTGCGGCTCTGCCCACCGGCCCGGGCCCGGCCCCCGGCCCGGCCCAGCGCACGCGTGTCCCGCGGTTTCCGCCTCGGAGCCATGGCCACGCTGGAGAGCCTGGGCCTGGTGGGCACCATCGCTGAGGGGGACGTGGTGCCCGTGGACTCCGAATCTGGCGACTCCGAGGATGAGGAGGTGGGGCGGGCAGGCGGGGAGCCGCAGGCCGGGGCCGTGCGGCGGGGTCAGGCCGCGGTCCTTGCTCACCGGTGTTACCGCAGGAGCTGCGCCGGGCTCCTGGCCCCAGGCGAAGGGGACCCTCCCGCGGGGATTTCAGCGTCGACTTCGTGTTCGGGGAGGCGGAGGCCGGCGGGGAGGATGCCTGGACGGCGGCGCTGCGGCAGCTCCGCGGCAAGGTGAGGCCTGAGGCCGGGATGGAGCTGCCGTGCCAGAGGCCACAGCGCCCGCTGCTCTCCTGGGCTCCTCTTACAGCACTCCTGTTGTGGTTTTCTGCCTAGAAAGCAGCTACGACGCTGGATGAGAAGATTGAGAAAGTGAGACAGAAAAGGAAGCTCCAGGTCAGTGTCTTTCTCATTGCTGAAAAGACTGGTATGTGTTTAGCCATTCCCTCAGCCACGGTGCTGTGGCTGCAGGTCATCACTTCGGCTCGGTTTGCTGCCAAATGTGATGTGTTGCTGAATGGATGAGGCTACAGAACTATTAGTGATTAAAGTTATGCAAAACCATGGATTTGTGAATGGGCTGCTAATAACAAACACAGACTCACAAAGGATTGAAGTTTCTTTTTCATTCTTTCTTTCTAAAACATTTTCATAATTTTATTTTTTTTTAGGAAAGGGAAGCTAAACAAGCAAAAGTGAAAGATGAGGATGCAGAAGCTGAAGATGATCAAACCAAAAAGGAGTGTGAGGATTGCAGTAGAGATGAAGAAGATGTGGAGTCTGAGTATTCCCTGGATGATGAAAGTATCTTCACAAAAGCAGGTATCAGTATACACTGAAATGGACAAGAATATGATACAGAGTTGGCTCACTGGAGAAAAGTCTGAAGTGAAGCCTTGCTGGGAGTGGATAAGAACCTTTTTATATTTTGTTTGCCTTCTCCAGCATTCCTTCTGATTTTAATCAAGGTTATTTTGAATGGTAGCCATAATTGAACTCATCCCTGAACAAGGATATTTACTTGGCAATTTTACTCCATTACATGCCTCTGCTTGTTTCTGAGGCTTCTCCCTCAATATCTGAATTGAGAGCAAAAAGTATGAGGTTACAAGGTTGAGATAGTTCACAGTATCTTGTTATGTATTTAGCCGTGCTTACTAATTCCTGTCACATTTCTCTTTCTCTGCAGATAAGGTCAAAGTGAAGGAAAAGAAGAAATCAAAAAAGGGAGAAGCGGTAAGTGTTAAAAACTAGTCAAATTCCTCTAGCATTTCTTATTGAGGAATTTGCTTTGGTTAACAAATCATAGCTCAAAAATCAGCCCAGAGCCCTTTGATAACGTGTTGCATTGCTGCATGTATTGTACCAGTTTTGTTGTTGTTCCTGTTTCTAGGAAGCAGAGAGATTTTTTGAAGATGCCTCTCAATATGATGATAACTTGTCATTCCAGGACATGAATCTTTCACGACCTTTGCTAAAGGTATTTAGCTAGTTGATTTTGATGTTATTCTAAAGAATGTTGTACAGCCTCCCTCCCACCAACTAGAACAAATTTCTCATTGCTTTGCAACCTCTCCAACAAGGAAATTATTTGGCAGCTAGTGTGATAGTCCTTTAGGAGCTGTTATTATAGATTAATGGAAACTATTCTTTGATTCTGTCAATCAAAGATTGAGTGTGTCAACACCATCTTGAGCAAGACTTGTCACAGTGTGGTTGGAAGGGACTTTGGAGGTCATCTTGTCCAACCCCTGCTCAAGCAGGGCCACCTAGAGTTGTTGCCCAGGGACATGTCCTGATGGCTTTGAATATCTCCAGGGCTGGAGGCTGCAACCTCTCTGGGCCTCTTGTGCTGGTGCTTCCTCACCCTTGAGGTGAAAAAGTGGTTCCTGGTGTTTAGAGGGAACTAAACACATACATTACCATGTTTCAGTTTGTGCCCGTTACATCTGTCTCCGGGCACCACTGAACAGAGCCTGGCTCCATCCTCTTTCCACCCTCCCATAATAGGTAATAATAAATAGGTATTTATTGACATTGACAAGTTTCCCCCTGAGTCTTCTCCCAGCTCTGTCAGCCTTTCCCCAGATGTGAAGTGCTTCCAAGCCCTTCATAACCTTCATAGCCTGTTGCTTGTCTCTCCAGTATGTCCATGTGTCTTGTAGTGATGAGCCCAGCTCTGGGCACAGCACTCCAGGTGTGGCCATACCAGAGACAGAGTTTAATTGCTCTCCATCCTTTGTAGGCAATCACAGCTCTTGGCTTCAAGCAACCAACCCCAATTCAGAAGGCTTGTATCCCAGTGGGTCTTCTGGGAAAGGATATTTGTGCTTGTGCTGCCACTGGGACAGGTAAGGAGTAGAGCAGGGCATTAGGAACAGGGAATTAGCTATTCACAGTAATTGGTAACCCTTCTTAATTTTTTTTTTTTTTAGGTAAAACAGCTGCCTTCATCTTGCCTGTCCTTGAGCGTCTGATTTACAAACCTCGTCAGGCTCCAATAACACGTGTACTGGTTCTGGTGCCAACACGAGAACTGGGTATTCAGGTGCACTCTGTCACAAAACAGCTGGCACAGTTCAGCAATGTCACAACTTGCTTGGCAGTAGGTGAGTGTTAAGTCATTTATTTGAAGTGTACAGCTCATTGTAAACCACTATACGAAACTGGGAATTCTGTGTTGTAAAACTGGAGGATGTATGGTTATTATGCTTCTAGTAGACATGTTGTGGTTTAAAATCTTGCTTTTCAATATCATGCTGTACTTGTTTACTGGTTTCTGAGAAAGAAGATATGGGGTCATTTCTGTTTTTGGATGTGGTTTTATCTGAGGTGCTTCCCATTCCTCAGGTACTTTGCATCCCTGTACTCTGCTGCAGTGTGCTCATGGGGTCAGCAGTCTGTATTCCCTCTTTCAGGTGGCCTGGATGTGAAGACTCAGGAAGCTGCTCTGCGCTCGGGGCCAGACATTCTTATTGCCACTCCTGGACGACTGATCGATCATCTCCACAACTGCCCTTCTTTCCACCTGAGCAGTGTTGAGGTGCTGATTTTGGATGAAGCAGACAGGTAGGGTAAGCAGGACAGCAATTAAAAACGTGGCAGTTTTCTGCTTTCCTTTTTCCAGGCTATCAGGCTGTCATTGTTGTCCTGCCTTATCTAATGTTTCTTGGCCAGGCCTAGGTGAAGCTGCCTTACTTTGCTGTTTTTCTCCTGTGTAGGATGCTAGATGAATACTTTGAGGAACAGATGAAGGAAATAATCAGGCTGTGTTCCCACCACCGTCAGACAATGCTTTTTTCTGCCACAATGACTGAGGAGGTAAGACAAGCTGCTGAGAAACATACTGAGGCAGGAAGTTGAATGGGATTTTGTCAGATCTTTTACCAGAAATCATGTGGACTTTTTTTTCAAAACCTGTTTTTGTAGGTGAAAGATTTGGCTTCCGTTTCCTTGAAAAATCCCGTCCGAATTTTTGTGAACAGCAACACAGATGTTGCGCCTTTCCTGCGGCAGGAATTTATCCGGATCAGACCCAACCGGGAGGGGGACCGGGAGGCCATTGTAACAGGTCAGTGATGAGCCAAGGCAGGCTGGAATCGGTGAGTGACTGTGGGGCAGGCTTCTCAGAGGACTTTCTTTCAGCTCTGCTGACACGAACGTTCCAAGATCACGTGATGCTTTTCACCCAGACCAAGAAACAAGCTCACCGCATGCACATCCTGCTCGGACTGATGGGCCTGCGGGTTGGGGAGCTCCATGGGAACCTCTCTCAGACACAGCGGCTGGAATCACTCAGGTATTGGCAGGCTTAGTTAGCCAGCCTAGGCTAAAAAGAAGTTCTAAGTTTGAAGCTTTAGGGTGGAAGTTTTAGGCGGAAGTTTTAGGGTAGATGGCTACATTCATTCCTAATGCATTTGCTTTCTCTGCTAAGGCGCTTCAAGGATGAGCAGATTGATATCCTGGTAGCTACAGATGTGGCTGCACGTGGGCTCGATATTGAAGGTGTTAAAACAGTGAGTATTTGAAGTGCTGAGCTTTTTAATGAGGCCTTTCATGTTGTTTCCCTACTAACACTGTTTCTGTTACAGGTGATCAATTTTACCATGCCTAACACCATCAAACACTATGTCCACCGTGTGGGTCGAACAGCCAGGGCAGGCAAGGCTGGGCGTTCAGTTTCACTTGTGGGTGAGGAAGAGCGCAAGATGCTGAAGGAGATTGTCAAGACTGCTAAAACAGCAGTGAAAGCCAGAATCCTCCCCCAAGGTATGTGTTATCTTTACTGAGGTAAAGAGCTGGAGAGAGGGAATATTGTGGTACAGAGGGACATTAAAGAAGGTACTGAAAAACAAGGTGGGCTTCACATTAGCTGCCTGTGGTGTTTATACGGTATTGTTTTCAGATGTCATATTGAAATTTCGGGAGAAGATTGAGAATCTAGAGAAAGATATCTATGCAGTTCTCTGCTTGGAGCGTGAGGAACGTGAGATGCAGCAGTCAGAGGCCCAGGTAAGCAATTTTTTTAGTATCTGGTGTGATATAGTCCATTATGAGGTTACCCTAACTTACCCTAACAGACTTAACCTGCCTACTTTAGAGAGGGAAGAGGGGAATATTTCTTAGCTACCATGAGCTCACATCTCTCCTGAATTATCACAGATCAACAAGGCAAAGAAGCAGCTGGAGACAGGAAAAAAAGAGACTGGGAGTGAGAGCTTGGAGCGGAGCTGGTTCCAGACCCGTGAGGAGAGGAAGAAAGAGAAATGTGAGTCATGATGTTGCCATGTTAAATTCTATAGCTGCAGCTGGCCTCTGCTCTGTGCTTTAAGAGGTTCTTCATTCTGTTTTTCTTTCTCTTTCCAGTGGCTAAAGCCCTGCAGGAATTTGACCTAGCATTACGAGGGAAAAAGAAAAGGAAGAAATTTGTACAAGACACACAGAAAAAAGCCCAAATGACAGTGAGTTCATTTGTGGACAAGTGGGACCCTGGGTGGACTATCGTAGTTTTCCTTTAGCAAAGCTTCACATCACCATAACTCGTATTTTAACACCTTTCAGCCAGAGGAAAGGTCACAGTTTGAGATCTTGAAATCTCAAATGTATGCTGAGCGGCTGGCAAAGAGGAATCGCCGAGCAAAGAGAGCCAGAGCCTTGCCAGAAGAGGAACCAGCAGCAGCAACAGCAGGTATACTTTGTTTTACAGCTTTATGCCACTTACTTTGCTAGAAATAGGTAAATTATTCTAGTTTGTATAGAGGGAGGCGCTGATCTTTGAAGGAATGACCACAAGTGCTAGGTACATGTTTGCAGTCATTTGCCTCATCCTTAGGCTAAATGTTGTGTTCAGGAGTATTGTGATGATGATGTGACCTTCTGTTTACAACCAGTGTTCTGATTTGGTAGGTCCCAAGAAGAAGAAAAAAGTGTCTGTGTTTGATGAAGAGCTGACCAACACGAGCAGGAAGGCTCTGAAGCAGTACCGTGCTGGGTAAGGTCTACATTAGTGCAGACTGGAGTAGATGAGAATTTGTTTGCATCTCTCTACTTCCTCAGGGATATTTTGATATTGGGGGAAAAGGTTTTGAAATTGGGGCAGGGTTCTTTAGAGAAGTGCCTGTCCTATTGATATAATTCTGTGACATGTCTGACCTCCTCCCTCCCCTCTCTCTCTAAAGCCCATCATTTGAAGATCGAAAACGCTTGGGCATTGCCCAGCGCAGGAAAGGAGGGAACTTCAAATCTAAGTCCAGGTATAGTTCCCTTGACTTTCTTGTTCAAGTTTTGGGGCTTTTTCCCTGCTTTCTTTTTCATCTTGTGATTGTTTAAAGGTCCTTGCTAAAAGGTGTGTTGGTTCTGCAGTACTCTCTTCTTGCAGGTCTGATGCTGGGGGTAATCAAGGATAGTGCCTTTAATAACACATTCCTAGGCTCCTGCTTGGGAGACCATTTTGCCTAGAAAATGCTCAGTGCTGCTCCTCATCTGTCATTGAGAGTTCAGCTGATGGAATAATATTATTTCTATTGTCTTCTCTTTCAGGTATAAGAGAAAGTAAAGTAAGAACTGTTACCAAATGGGTAATTTCAGATGCACTGTACAGGCCCTGGATTTTGTAGTACTGCAAGTAGACAAACTCAGTAAACTTGGAGTTTTTCTTCAAGTTGTGGAATAGCTCTGGGCTGTTTGTCGATTACCTGGTTGAAGACTGTGAAAACATCTGTAGCAACCCGTGAAATAAAGGAGTATTTTTCTTTTAAGATGTTGACTCTGATTTATGGATAGCTAGAACAATTGAGAGCTGGAATATGTTACATCTTTCTAGTTCATGTAAGTAACATTTAAGGCAAAAACTGAAGTGAGTTTTGCTCATATACTTCTGTGATCTCAAATAATTCATAGAACTGAAAAAAGATTCTTGTGATTTAGAACCCATTTCTATACTAGGGAAAAAGTTTTTCAAACTACCTGTCACAAAGATGGTTTCTTTAATTTTTTACCATCTTCACTCTCCCAATCTTTTCTTTTTCCATCAGCCTTGTTAAATTTCATTGCTATGCTTTAATTCCTATAAGGAACACAGACCAACTGTTAATGTCTGTCTATACAAATTAAGCTTTTCTTCTTCAAGCCTACTCTTCTGGGATGACCAAAGTGGAGCAGTAAAAAGTAATGGCTGCACTCTTGACACAAACAGACCAGCACAACAGTGACTCCTAGTACTAGGTTTTCCAGCTTTATTAAAAAGGGCAAACATTACCAGCAGTAGATATAAAATATACATAACAGAGGTCTGACAGGTGGTACTGCTCAGTGTATCCCCTTCCTTGGTCTTCTCCCAGGTCGGAGGTACATTACAGAACTCTCACGGCCTTGGGGGGCGCATGCCAGGTGGAGGGGGTCCTGGGAATAAAGGAAAGAGTTGAAGAGAAAAGAAGCAGCAACACTAAACAGAAAAAACATTTTCCCCTTGCTCAAGAGCAGCCATAGTATCCCTTTTTTGGCATCACATTTGTGACAGCTAGCAGAGCCCAGGAGACACTCGAGTGCATCACCCTTCAAACATGTTACAGCTCTTAGAGCTCCTGGGCAGTTGGGATGACCTCTGCTCACCTCTCATTCCTGGGGGTGGTGGTCTCATGCCTGGGGGGGGCATTCCCATCGGAGCCCCTCGGCCAGGTGGCATTCCCATGGGTGGGCCCATTGGTGGTCTCATGCCTGGAGGAGGCCCCATCATTCCTTAAAACAGAGAAAAAACAAGCAGGTAAATCCAGCTGAATATTCCAGGCACTATCTGGGTATCAGGGTATCTCCCATAATACCAAATTTTCATTAGAAAAAATTCTATCACTGATTTTGCAACAAAACATGAGCTCTGTGGAGTAATTCCTACCTGGAGGAGGGGCTCCTCTGCTCATGGGTGGGGGAGGACCCCCACGCCCTGGTGTGTATTGAGTTGGGGCTCCTGCTATGCTGGCAGTGGCTGCTGCAGCAGCAGCTGCAACTGTTCCACGACCCTGGGGTGTCATCACCTAGAAAAAAAAAAAACCAGACTCAGAAAAAGCAGCACCTGCTTTATCATAATAACTAAAAAATAACATTGAAATTCCCCTTCAGAAAATTACACCAGTCTTCTCTTAACTTACTAAATAACACTACAACATGTAATACCATTCAACAGATACCATTTGAATTATGTGTGAAAAGCTGCACTTTTCAACCCCCTTCTTCTGTCATATAGGACGATACCTAGGGAGATCTAGTATCAAAAAAAGTCTCACTAGGCTCAAACTTCGTGGTAACTAAGATTACAGTTCTTCCACTACACCAATGTCTTGCATCACACTGGTACCAAAATATAAAAGCTACACAGGTCATAGTATCTCACCTGTTGGGATGGTCCTCCCACTCCTCTGACAGGTCCAGCTAATCCTGCTGGAGCTTGTGGCATGGGAGCACCAGCTGGTACTCCCCTCCCTGCTGCTCTCCCAACACCAGGTCCTCCAGCAGCTCCAGCGAGGGGTACCCGGGCAATTCCAGTCTGAAAACACAGCCCCCAAAAGAAAGAATTATCAGAAGTCCTCAGATCCTACAGATGCCCACAGCCTTCCTTTGTCCAATTAAATGTCCAAGCCTACAAAGGAATTAGAGCTTCCTGCAGTTTTCTGGACCTAGTCACAAGAGCATCTCTAAGTCTACAACAATACAATAGTAGCATTCCCCTGCAAAGAAGAAAATCTATCAGATTTCCCTTCCATTTTTCTTTAGCTCTCTGCTCATTCTTACATCTTTTGGAGGTGGTCCTTCAACCGTCATGGATACCAGGTTTTCCCCTCGCAGCAACACAAGACCGAGGACTCGTTTCTCTTCCCGCTCTGGCTGTTTTGAATTTTTAGGTCTGGTGAGAAAAAAAATTGCAAAACAGAATGAATGAATGAATGAATGAATGAATGAATGAATGAATGAATGAATGAATG
>JANPWX010000274.1:481766-500130 GCA_024734555.1 Trochalopteron elliotii | reverse complement strand
TGTGCCGCGCTCCCGGCTCTCCGCCCCCGCTGCCCCCCGAAGGGCCGCGCCCGCGCCGAGCAGCCACCGAGAGGGGCGAGGCCGGTGCTCCCTCGGGGGCCGAGGTGCAGCGCGGATAGTGCTTAAGAGGAAAATTGTTTAATGCCTTTAACTGGGTTTTGGGCCAAGCTTCAGGGGTTGCCGCCTGGCTGGCGGCTGTGAGGTCACTTGACTGATTAAAAATAATAAAGCAGTTCTCTTTTTGCTTGTTGCTATCAGTTTCTGTCTTTGCCAAGAGATGGTCCCTGCCGTACTGTGTTGAAATGTGCATGGCCAGGGCCCATAGGCGTGGTGCTTTACAGCCAAAGTGCAGCCATGGAAGGCCTTTGGAGGAATGTAGGATTCTAGAGGCAGGGAATCCGAGCCACTTGGTTCTCTGGTTTATCTAGAGAGGGGTGTTTCTCATGGCTTGTTGTGTGAGGTAACATAGAAAAAACTGCATAGCCAACTAACGGGTTGGACTCTGCTATCTCTTACCCTTTCATGCTGCTTGGCCAGGGAATGTGTATTCTCAGCCCACCTGTCCCATTAGTCCCTCTGCCAACGTCACTTCCAACTTTAGCTTGGCCATTTGGTACCATCTGGGGACTTGCTGAGGACTGCCGAGGGTGTTTTGTTGCATCTACAGGTTTCAGAAGCTGCAGCTATTCGCTTGTTGACTGGGGGATTCTACCAGGCAGCTTTTCTTTTTCAAGGAATGTTCTTTCATCCTCCTCATTTTCATTCTGTGTGCAGCACACTTTGTTCTCTATCTGTAATGAAAAGAAGATTGAGTTTGTGAATAGGGAAATTCTGCTTAAAATACTCTAGTTGTTTAAGCTTGCAGCTTCTCAGAAGTCTTTTGAATAGTATGTTTTCAGTGGCTCTGCTAATTTTTCCTTGCCCTGCAGCTACCCTTGCACCACTGCTTTATATGACAGATCTCACTCTGCAGAAGCAGACTGAATTAATTTTTGATGGATTTTAGCTTGGCTTCTGTCTCTCTGTACAAACCGTGAGACATTGTTTACCTGCTGTTGAGAAGAATGTGCTGTGAGAGCATGCACATAAGTGACTGCTAAACAAAATTGCACAACATCACAGTCTGTACTTCTTCATAAGAGCTCAACAATTTTATCAGCTCTATCACTGTGGCACTGCAAAATATCCGTTGTAAAACCAAACATCTTGACACCTCTCTTGTCTGCAGATGCACAGTGAAATATTTTCAAAGCATGCTTTTGGCAGACAACCATGTTAAGAGACTGACCTGAAGTACCCTTTGTATTCATAGTCCAGTCTTCCTTGTCCTCTTCTCGAAAGCTGCTTCTGCTGAACCATCAAGCTGTGTTAGTCCTTCAAAGCATTGTTTGACCAAGACTGTTCTAAAAAGTTTCCTATCTTTTTAAATTTTTAGTTCCTGCTTCTCTGGGTTCTCCTGAGCCAAATCACTTTGGTGTTCAGATCTCTGCCTTGGTGGAGATACCTGTGGTGTCTGTTCTGTGGTGCTGCTGTGCAGAAAGGAATACCTTGAAGATATTTTTCAGAGTCTTGAAGCTCTGTTTCTTTCACTGTGTATTTGCTGTGCCTTGAATACTGATGGGAATAGGGAGCATGGTTGCCAGACATGAGTGGGTGCTCATTTATGGAAGAAATTTGGGGCAGAAATAAGTGTTAAATATCGTGGTGAGTTACTTTGAATTTGTGTGCAGCTGAGAGCTTTTTTTTTTTTTTTGAGATACCAGGGTAGTGCAATACAAGTTGGTTGGTCCCTGGTTTTGGTGGTGAGGGTATCAGGGGAGCTGCAGGTAGAGTGTGTGACCTCTAGGTGCTGTGTGCCTCTGCAGTACTTTTTTGGGGATGAACCAGGACATTTATATGGTTATTAAGGATGTGATTTAGTGGTGGACTTAGCAGTGTTATGTTTATAGTTACACTTCATGACGTAAAGGCTGTTTTCCAACCTAAATGTTCTATACTTTCTGCAGGATTTCCCCTCATATCAGTGTTTCTGTTTTAATGGGCACTTCCCCTCTCTGAATGAGATATGTTCATTGAGTGGGAAAAGACAAGTTAAGAGATTTGTAAAGGCTTCTACCTCTAGTAATCTGGACATCTTTGTTTTGGCATATAAAGTGCTGTATTTCCTTGTACTTTTCAGTAGCAACTTGCCCCTTGCAGTACAGATAAAAGACTATGACTGTACTGCAAGAGGCTGAAGGGAGAAGTGGTAATTAGATGCTAATTACTCATGCATAATTACTCATGGGTAAATTAGCTTAAAAAGTTGCAAATTCAGTTCTTAGTACTCAGGGACTAATCTTTGAGCCTTGTCTCTTCTCTGTGTATTTGTTGTGTCTTGAACATTGAATAGATTTAGATGTTTTCTGGTTGTGACTTGGCTCACTGGTGGGAGAGGTAATTACCTGTTGAGTTATTAGAGGCTGGTTACTGGGGATGTTGTGTGTGGGCTTCTGCACAGGACTGACGTTTCTCAGGCTTTCAGTTAAGGCTATCATAGCCTTTAATTGCTGGAGAACAGTCAGTGGAAATCCCACAGCATTTGGGAACTGCCTGTCTGTTTCTAGGTTTAATACATGGAAACCTGTATACCCTGCAGGTCTGGGGGTGTCATACAAATTGGGCTCTTTGGGGATTACTGGTTGTATATTGGTAATTGCTCTGATTTGGTGCCCTGAGTCTGCTGCTTTTCCAAGGCCAGCTAATGTGTGCTGCTTATCTGAAAGGTTGGAGATGTTATTTTGAACCTAGCTTAACTGCCACTTTTCTGCATGAGATGTGTTTAGTCTTACTGTCATTTAATGAGTTTTAAGAAAATACAAGCCAGTCTTGGGACTGGTGCTCAAACAGAAAGAGAGAGTCAGAAGTACTGACTTGTAGCCATCTCTTGTGAATTGGGGTAGGCTTTCCAAAATATCATGAAATTCTGAATCTGGCTTGCCAGATACTTCCCAGGTGTTGGGAGTGGTAGAGTGGGCCAAGTCTGGCTGTCATAGGAGTGCAGGAGGTCACGTAGTCCAATTTTTTGGGAACAAACCACTGTGTCTGACAACTGACTGGGACCAAACCCTGAACACAATCTTATGTTCTGAAAGGTAGACTTCCAGAGCAAAAGTTGAGTTACCTTATTTTCTGTGGTGGATGCTCATGTTTAGGATTTATGATGTTACAGAAAGGGAATAGGATAAAGCTAGCTGCTGCTGCTTTGCCTTAGAAGCCTGTTTGGGTATCCTGAGTGGATCAGGTTATCTAAGAAATTTGGATGGGGCATGAGTAAACACTGTGGGAGGGAGGCTACCTGGACAGTCTGTTCCTGCTCTCACCTACAGACAGCAGCTGAGCCTAGGGGGCTGCTGCTTTAGTAGTCCTGCAGACTGAGCTGCCAATACAGACAGTGGGTGGCAGATGGGGCTTTGCTGATCAGTGACTCTCCTTCTTGTGAGTGCCCCAACAAGCTCTCAAGTATTTTTCAGGTGATGAAGCTGGGCATGCAATTTTCACAACAGGCTGTTTGTGTGAGGCCTTGATCTCTGCTAATACTGGGTGTTTTGTCCCTGTCAGGCCCAGGAAACCATAAGACTGAGCTTAGGTGTTTGGAAGCGTGGTGTTAGCTCCAGTGTATCAAGTGAAATAGTTTTCAGAGAAGATGCTCACTATCCTTTCTCTTAACAGGTGTGGAGGTGTATGCTGTTGTAAAGGCACCTGGAAGAGTCTGGAGCAATGCCACCACCTTCAGACATTGTGAAAGTGGCTGTTGAGTGGCCAGGTGCCAATGCCCAGCTGCTGGAAATAGATCAGGTGAGACCTGGTAACCAGATGGGGGAGGAAAGGCACCCCAGCGTTGATACTGGAATGTGGGAAGCATAGAAATGGGCAGTATTCCTTTCTGGTTGAGAGGAACACGGCTACTGAGGACTCTCTTTCTGTTCTAGAAAAGGCCTCTTGCATCCATCATCAAGGAGGTCTGTGATGGGTGAGTAGTTCTCTGGGAATCCTTGTGGAGAAAGTCTGTCCTGCTGACAAATTTTGCTGGGTTACTGTGGAAGTCTGCTGCTTGTTCATGTGCTACTAGCACAGTCCATGCTGCCTGCTGCTGGTTTTGGCCATGGAGTGGGCTGGGGTTTAAATTGTGAAGAAAAGGATCTCCTGGGAAATGGGGGGTTTCTATTTTTATTCCACTTCAAAGTGTGTGTATTTGTATGCCCCAGGGTCACTTTCTCTGAGGATTGGCCCATCCTGCTGTTCTTGAAGTGTAGGCCTGTTCAGGTGTTCCACAGAGCTGATTTAGAGTAGGCTGAAGTCCAACATTGTCCTCAAGAGGAGTTTTCTCTCCTCTTTGGGAGACCTAATTTCCCTTGCTAAAGCTTTGCTTGAAAGTTCTTTTGCAACTTCCTGGGATCAAGCTCCATTTCCTAATTGACAGCCAGAAGAAAAAGGACAAAGGCACTTAATGTGTCCTTCTTCTTCCTCTGCCAGGTGGTCATTGCCAAACCCTGAGTACTACACGCTGCGTTATGCTGATGGTCCTCAGCTGTACATCACAGAGCAGGTCAGTGTGAGAAGCAGCAGTTTGCTGATACCCTGGGTGAGAGTCCAGAATGCCTTGTACTACAGTCATGGAACAATACTGGCTCTAATCCTTGAGGAACAGCATCTCTGCTCTCAGAGAGATTCAGACTCAAATGGTGCCATCCAACAGAGGAGCTTTGCACTGCTCCCTCCCTTTGCATGCCTGTAGGTGTGGGGACTCCAGCATTCCAGTTCAGTACCCTCAGTAGGATTGTGTGGCATAGGAGCCTCTTTACTTGTGCATACAGATGTGCACTGTAGATCCAGCTGGGTTCTTTCCTCTTCCACTTTTCCACAGTTTAAATTTGGGTTTTCTTTCAGACTCGCTGTGACATCAAGAATGGAACTATCCTACAGCTGGCAGTCTCCCCGGTAAATGCTTCCTCACCTCTGTCTTTCTCAGTAACTCTCCATGGGTGACAGGCTGTTTCTTACCCCTTGGCTTTTCTTTCTCCTTCTCCCCAATTTGCAGGGGGGTTACCTTTGTTGTGGGCCCTTCCACGCAGTGAGGCATGCACTCTCTGTTTTCCATCCTGGCTGTGGTGTGTGTCTTTCCTTTGGCTGCTCTGCCCTTTTATAGGACTTCCTGTCAATAAATCCAGTCTAGTTTCAATGCATCTCCTAGATTGGGATGCTGTGAAACACCTGACAAATGCATTCTCAATATGAGTCCCCTTAGCATGGTCAGTTAGAAAGGAACAGTTCCAGTGACTGAATGCAAAAAATTAAAATAGATACAAATTTGATGAAGAGAGAATTTGTTCCTGCTGAATTCTTGCTATTGTGCCCTCAAAAGTCACCTTTTTGCACCTTTCTTTTTATTTAAATTCTTAAACCTTTTTTTGTGCAAATGTCTTGGCATAGAGCTGAGGTTGAGTAGAACTGGGAGAAGGTACTTGGGCAGAGGGGAATTAAAAGGATATCAGTGATCTGTGTCTGAGAAATCTTTCAGAATGTCTTGTGGATACACAAAATGAGATCATGCTTCTCTTTGAATCTGTGAGACTTTTATTAAATATTGTATTTCTTTAATGGTGGTGCTCCATATTTCTCTACCCACCTCCACTCACCTCAGCGAGGAGAAAAGCAGGCATTTGCTCTACCATGCAAAACAGCATTTTACTCACCTCCTGCTTAGCTGTAACTGTTGCTGAGAGAGGCCTTTTTTTAGCCTGCCTTAGACTTGCTGACTGCAGCTACTGAATGTGACTTTGCTGGTATCTCTACCCTGGCTCTGCTCTCCCTGCCCACCCATGGGCTTCTGACAGGATGCTGATGCTGGCAGGACTCAGGCTGCAGGTGACTGATCTGTAACTGGCACCATCTCTCTTTCCTGCCAGTCCAGGGCAGCCCGCCAGCTGATGGAGAGGATCCAGTCTCACAGCATGGAAGCCCGGCTGGATGCCATGAAGGAACTGGCAAAACTTTCAGCAGACGTCACCTTTGCCACAGAGTTCATCAACATGGAAGGGATTACAGTGCTGACACGGCTTGTGGAGAGTGGGACCAAGCTTCTATCCCAGTAAGTTTCCTTTATTCCAGGGCTCTGGGGGAAGGCCTCAAATAAGGGGCTCATTCTGCTTGCTGAAGTGGCATTAAGCAACTAACCTTAATAGCAAATGTTGATCTATGGAGACAAAGTCTTTCCAGTCATTTGCTAAACCTCATGAGGCAGGAGACAGTCATGAACTGTAATAACATTTATAGCTCTTATATATTAGCAACTAAGTTTTTGGCTTTTTTTGTAATCTTTCCTTCAGTCTCTTTTATCTTACTGTCTTGTGGTTATGTATTAAATTTTCCACAATTCATGCTGTGCCTTCATTTTATTTCAAGTCAGGTCCCAATATTTAGAGGACAATTAACTTCCCATAGTGGTTTTTTCTGATGAGAAAACATGTTTGTTCCTTTGATTAGCCAAGTACTGATCCAGGTGGTTGTGAGTCTCTGGTGGCAGGACAAGGGACTTACTGCTGCTAATTTTAATTTGTGCTTGTAACTAGGAAAAATAAAATATCATTCTACAAAACAGTAAAATTATCTGCATAAATGCATACACTTTATTGCTCCCCCAGGTGCCAGACTGTGTTATTAGGAGAACATGGTGACATTTTTCTCTTATCCAGCTTGAGCAGGTTTTTTTTCTTGCCAGCAGATCTCTTGTAACTGAACTCTTGAATTTCTCAGTTATAGTGAGATGTTGGCTTTCACCTTGACTGCCTTCTTGGAGCTCATGGACCACGGTATTGTCTCCTGGGACATGGTCTCAATAACCTTCATCAAACAGGTGAGTTTGGGTGGAGGGGGTGAGTGGATATTGTATCTTTTCATGTTTAATGCATCTTCCAAAAAGAGCAGAAGACTGTGAGAAGCTGAGTAGTGTCTGAGAGCACAGTGCACCCCCTTTCTGAGCCCTGCCTCACTCTCCACAAGGCCTCCTGGGTGGGCAGCAGCTGTGACCTGCTGTTTGCTGTGGTTTCAGATTGCAGGGTACGTGAGCCAGCCCATGGTGGACGTGTCCATCCTGCAGCGCTCCCTGGCCATCCTGGAGAGCATGGTGCTCAACAGCCAGACCCTGTACCAGAAGATTGCAGAGGAGATCACTGTGGGGCAGCTCATTTCCCACCTGCAAGTGTGAGTGTCCACCCAGCAATGATGTGATTGATACCAATTTTTTTGATGTATTTCAAAGTACATCCTCTTACATTTGGAACGCTTAAAGATTACATTATTTTAAGTATTACCAATATGACAACTTACTTGTACTTTAGAATTTGTAATGGATTTTTTTTTAAAAAAGTGAGATCCTAGAAAAATACGTTCTGTGTTCTGGAAGCAGTTGGACACATGAGTGTTGAACAAAAGATATTTAGCTTAAAATAACTGCCCAAATGTGTTCAGTGCTAGGATCAAACCTGCATTTCACTAGAACAACTTCCCAAAGGTTTTGCATCCAGCTGTCTGTCACTGTTCCCTCTCTTTAAACTGACTCCACTAGAATCTGAGAGCTCATCATCATCTGGGTTTTGTCCTGCATACTAAGGAAGAAAACAATTGCTTTTCTTGCTTGAAGGGATTAAAAATTCCCTTCATCTCCTTCCGCTCTTTCCAAACAAACTGGCAAATTAATATCCGTCTCTTAGGGCTGTTTGTCTAGGTCAGTTCTACTCTTCATTATAAAAAAGCAGCATGTAGTTGTTAGAGCTTTGAGTTGGTTGGGTTTTTTCTCAAGCCTTTTAATCCTGAATGTGTGGAAAAGCACTGTTTGTGAATGTGATTGATACTCTTTAGTCAGTGGACAGTAGTTTAACCAAATTATAGCGCAAACAAAGTATTGCATCAATGTCACTGTGTGCTTGGAATGTTTATACATTTGAATTTGGTTAACAGAAAAGCTGAACAAGTTCTCCTGAACACTCCAGCAGCTTTGTTCTGCAAAGAGTGTATGTTTTTTCAGCTTTATGGGTTCTGGTTTAGTCAAACACAGATTTGGTCCTAACGTTGAACACACTTGTGCAGTTTTTTTAAGCAAATTATCTTTATTCAAGACATAAACTTGTGTGCTGAAGTGCTTTCAGAACACAAATGGTCACTTAAGAAAGCATCCATGCAGGGAATATTTTGAAAAGGGAGATGGAGAGTGAGTCAGGATTTGCTGGTGGTTTTCTTGGCATGACCATCAGGAGGGAACAGTTCATAACAGAGGATATGTTCTGGAAGAATATGACCATGGAAACAAGTCCAAAGGATATGACTTAGAAGATGAGAAACTAACCAAAAATTTTTTTCTGCTTTGTCAAAAAGCAAGCAATGTAGTGAAAAGAGCAACAAACCCTGAAAAGGACAGCAAAAATGAATGACAGACTTCAGAGACCTGTGCAGCTTGGAGGCCCAAGGAGAACCTGGATGGTGCATGCAGATTTGCATGTTTGAAGTACAGCAGATTGATCAAAATGAAAAAGATTTGGAAGGGAGCAATAGAAGAAAGAATATAGTTGTTTTCCAGAGATATGTCAAAGTGAGGAAAATAGGTATTCAAGCTAAAAGATGTATTGGCTTTAGATCTTTTATAAAAAGATCTTTTATTTCTACATGTATAGTTAAAGAAGTAAAAAATATTTTTTATAAAAGGTATATTCAAGCACACAGATTCACTTAGGTGTTACACTGGACTTCTGTTCATCAAAAGAGTTTGATTCAAGAGTGCACTGGGTCTGGCTGAGATGGAGTTCACTTCCCCATGGCAGCCCCCACAGTGCTGTGCTGTGCACTGAGAGCTGAAAAGGTGTTGATAAAGAACCCAGTGTTTTGGCTGCTGCCGAGCAGTGCTCCAGGATCAGAACTGTCTCTCCAATGTTTCCTCCCCTCATCCACTACCCTTGGGCTGGGCAAGGTCTTGGGAGGGCCATAGCCAGGGCAGCTGACCCAGAGTGACCTTTTGACATCTGCTCAGCAGCAAAAGCTAAGAGAAAGGAGGGATGAGGGTTGTTTGCTGCTATGACATTTGTCTTCCAAAGCAAAACTGCTGAAGCCCTGCTTCTCAGGAAGTGGCTGGACATCACCTGCTAATGGGAAGTAGAGAATAAGTCTTTTGTTTTCCTTTGCTTCCATGCCCAGCCTTTGCTTATATTTTATTTAGCTGCTTTTATATTGTGTTTTTCCCATCCTGTTTTCTCCCCTGCCTTGTCCTGCTGAGGAGGGGAGGGGATAGAGTGACTTGGCAGCCAAGGTCTATCCCCCAGGAAGAGTTAGAGTATTGCAGGAAACAAACCTGCATTTCACAGAATATCAGGATGAGGACAGAAGAATATGATTGGTATTTAGAAGCTTCGTTTTGTGCTGTTTTGAACGTGACAAGTATAACCATGTGCTGTGTGTGACCTAGGAAGGGGCTAAGCACTCTTTACCCGAAGAAGTTCTTCAGTGAGCATTATTTCCCCTTAGTTCCATTTGCTTTTGGTGGCTTTCATTGGCATAGAGGAGAAAAGTAACCTGCTCCATACAAGTTTCAAGCTGTATCCATGTAGCAGACTGTTCCATAACCAGGTTTTACAGAGATGGCTTCAGCATTGGAAACAAACTGTGGTGATGCTGGGCTGCAGTCTTCTCTGTCTCTTCAATAATGAACCTGTCAGTCAGAAATTCTGTCAGGTTTTTGCAAGCCTTTTGGAGAGTTGGACATCATAACCGTAGTTTGTATGAGTCCTGCTTGTCTGTTGAAAAGGCAAGGCAGCTGTAAGCAATGTTCTCATGGTGCAGGTAAAGCACCAAGCTGTAATATTCTCCCTGTTGCCTTACAAGCCTCCCTTTTTTGTTTCTGCAGCTCAAACCAAGAGATTCAGACATATGCCATTGCCTTGATCAATGCCCTCTTCCTGAAGGCACCCGAGGACAAGAGACAGGTTTGTTCTTGCCTTTTGACTTTAAACCTGAGTGATGGTTGCTGCCTGGCTGTTTATGCCTCAGAAATCATATTGTCTGGGCAAGGTAGACCTCAGACCTTGCCAAGAACTTAAGTGGTTGTTTCAGAGTGGCAACAGAGGAGAAAAAGTACCACCCCATTAATAATGTGTCCTGGAGCACACAGCTATATTTAGGACATCCTCAGAAAGGATTCTGAAAGACTTTCAGAGACAGAAAGTAATCCTCCAGACAGCATGGGAAGTTTTTTTAAGTTAATTGTGTATGGGAGAGGTAGGCTGGGTAGACTCCTTGGGGCTGTATGTACTTAATAACAAAACACTCTACCTCCCTCTCCCCCAAAAAGGGACCTTTCTTAAGTCATAGAAGGATATTCCTGCTGGCAAATGTGAGAAATGAAACACTGCCCTGCTCTGAGGAAACTCCCTAGATCTCAGCTACCTGCAAGACGTGCATATGTGTGTATTGTGTAGCTTTGCTGTGTTAAGCCTTTCTTCTCTAGTGCCCTGTTTGTGCCTTATTCCTGGACTCCAAGCTAAATCTGTCTGCTTCTCTTTGTGCCTTTTTTTGCTTTCTGCCAGCAGGACAAGCTGCTTAACCCACTAGACCTGCCCATCACTGTAAGTAACTCAAGCCTGGGGGCTGGTCATGTAGGGGACGTGTAGGCATGTTAGCTTTTCTCTGTGCCTCCTTGTATCCCAGGGATGATGCCCACAGCCTCAGAGAGTGGATGAACCTAGGGAGAAGGGCGGGAGGACTCCTGGGGATGCACTCAGACTGTGGAGGGGAGAAGAATCAGTAGCAGGAGAAACCCTGAACTGTGCACACAAGGTCATACAGATGGTCATAAAAGGAAACTGATACTGCAAGACTTACCAGGTGAACCAACTGTAAAACTGGAACAAGTCCTTTAGTAATCTGAATCTCCTTAAACTTGCTGCAGCATGAGTTTATACCCCAAGTCTCACTTGTGTTAATGACAGTTTCATATCTAGCTGCATCCTTCTAAAGATAGAGCTGTTTGTCTGTGAAGAGCAGTCACGAAACTTGATGCTGACTGGGGGCTAGAGCATAAATTCTGCCTAATTTGTGACTTCTCCCTTATGGTAATTGTAGTGTTAGAGTGTTTTTTGCCCTGTGCTAACTCCAGGGAAACCACCATCCTTGTTAATAGGTTGATTTGGAGCCTCCTGTATTGAGATACTGGTAGGTTTCTTGGTTTTCTGCATGGCACAGAGAATGTTCCACTTTTTTCAAGGATGCAGCACCTTCAGAGTGGAAACTGCCATCTCAATAAATGTTACATGATTTCTAAAATTAATGGATATGCTTAATACAGGAAAATAAAAAAAATCATACTCTTCTCTTGGTAATTCAGCAAAGATTGTAGACTTCATAACAAATAAAATTCCAAGGGATTTTTCACTTTTTTTCCCCTCTCTTGAATACAATCCAAATGACCAAAAAGGGCCATGAAGTTGACTAAGGGACTTGGAGTATCTTATGTATGGATAGAGCCTGAGAGATTTGGGATTGCTCAGCCTTAAGAAGGGAAGACTCAGGGAGGTCTTAGGTGTTTAAATATCTGATGGAAGGGAATGAAAAAGAGGGAGCCTGACTCCTCTCAGTTGTGCCTACTGACAGGACACGAGGCAGTGGGCACAGGTTAAAACCCAGGAAATCACACATGAATCATGCACACCCACACAACATAAATATGAGAATGTTCAAACACTGGAACATGTTACCCAGAGAGATTATGGAGTCTCCATCACTAGAGATATTAAAAACCTGACTGGACACAGTCCTGGGCAACGAGATGGGTCTGATGTTCCTTGAACCAGCAGAGTTGGACTAGGTGATCTCAAGACATCCCTTTCAGCATAAATCATTCTGTGTTTCTATGACCATCAAGCATCAAAGGGCCTTACTGGACTCAGCAGAGCATAGATTCCTTAGCAGTGGTTAGACTGTGTGTTTGCTCATGCTTCTTTCTATGCTGTTTAGAATTGTTTTATTGTCTTTGTCCTTCCCTCTTTTTATCTGCTTCAGTCACCTGTTAACTCCATCCCATGTACAAACTAATTCCTTCAGAGAAAGGATTCTTTGTGTCGCGTGTGTGAGCAAATCCTAACAACGGAGCCTTGTCCTATTCTCAGTACTGCATCTCACAAATAGTAGTAGAAAATAATGACTCAGAGGGCAGTGTGTTCTCTCTGAAAGCACCTCCTACTTCATCTAGATGCTCCTTAGATCCCTTCCACTCAAGCACTGGCTCACTTTGGTTGTAACATAAGCACTGCTGAACTTGCAGCTATTATGGCGTGGCTGTCAGTCATTGTCTTGGTTCAGGAGGTTTCTGTCTGGATCAAAAACTGATAACAGGGACTCTGAACAAGGTTAATGCACACATTTTACCAGACTTCTTACTCTGTCAGTAGTGATCTTGACACGAGCAGCTGGAAAGTCTTGGATTGCTCAGAAGGTACAGCTGATTGAGTGCAATTGTCTGAGACTCCACATCTGCTCCCAATGCAGTTCTCAATCTGCACTGCACAGGAATGTGAAGAGATCTCAGACTGTCAGTTCTTTTGGACTTCTTCCAGATGATAAAATGCCCAACAGATTTTTCTTACTCAAAAGATTTTGCTTGTAACAGCAAACTCATGATATTCACCTTGATATTAGCACTTGTGCCATTCTCCTATCAGGAGTAATGAGGTCACTGGGACGTTAGAAAGTGCATCTTCACAATTTACAAGGAAAGCACAGGTTAAGTTTTTTCAGGTATATGTGTAATTGTTGCTGGAACTGAAGGCATCTTGCACCTGCTGTGACTGTTTGTCATCAGGACTTGATGTTTGGGAAACCCTCCTCATCTAGAGAAGGAAGCTGTGCAGTCAAGAGGGAAACAGGAAGCTTTCCTCTAAGCATGAAAATTATTAGCTTGTATTTTTGTAAATTGAAATGCTTCTTCAAATTGTCCTCAAGCTGACTTCTGAGCATCTCTTTAGCAACTGGACAAAAGAAATAAATTTCAGAGGGAGGAGACCTGAAACCTGCATCCCATAGCTCTTGTTATCTTGGGTGTTTACCTTGGTGTAAGAAGCTGTGAAATGCTAATTGGAGGAAGCTCTTGTAGATGGCAGATTTTTCCTGGGCAAGGCACAATATTCTCCCTGCTGCCATATCTTCTAATTCATAGTCTTCTTCCATTTTCTCCTTTCTGCACAGTGTGGGCTTTTTTGTTTATATTTCACTCATGTTATTTCATCTTTAAATTCCACAACAGGAAATGGCTAATGCATTTGCCCAGAAGCACCTGAGGTCTATAATCCTAAATGTAAGTATGTCTGGAATGACAAAGTGCTTCCTAATGTCCTCTCAATGGAGGTTTCACTTGTGTATAGTGTAAATTGTGCTGCCTTGAGGGCACTTTCAGAAAAGTGACTCTTTCAAAGGTAAAACTTACTCAAAAGGGAGTTACCAGGATGCTGGTTTCTGCTCTTATAGAGCATTATAATGATGCTTCTGGTGGAATATGGAGGGTAAACAACCAAATCTTCATATAGAGAGATGCACATGCAGTTTGACATATGCCTAGGGCTAATACCTCAGCTTTTATTTGCATTCTCTTAATTTCTACCCTCTCCTTTATTCTGCAGCATGTGATCAGAGGAAACCGCCCCATTAAAACAGAAATGGCACATCAGCTCTACGTCCTGCAAGTCCTGACTTTTAATCTCCTGGAAGAGAGAATGATGACCAAGATGGATCCTAATGATCAGGTCACTATTAGAGCTGAGTAAGATCTAATAGAATAGCATGTACAAGGGGCCTTATTCCTGAGCTCCTTAGTGCTATAGAATCACCCTTCACATTGTAAACCTTAAGATTAGGGTATGCTCATGACCATCATACTGTATTCTGTGGGACTCTGAGATGTAAGTGGGCACTGAAGGTTATATACTCCTTTCTTGACCAGTGAGATGCCAGCTGTCAAACTGGTTACTTTGCCTCTGTGGAGAGCAAAATCCATTTGCTTGTAGTGTAGGAGGAAGACAGGGCATTTTTAAGGTGTCTGTTACTCAGCTGTATTGCAGTCTTTAAGGAGAAATGCCCTAGCAATACCTGAATGCCTAGAAATTGCTTGTAACTAAACTTGGAGTTAAAGAAAAATGCAAACAAATATTTTGCACTACCCACTGTACTGAAACTTGCCATTTTGAAATGGATTGCCTCTTTGTGCATAGTGTTAATGGCCTTTGGCATCTCTCTCTGTTCATTGTGTGAGCTCTTAAGAGAGATGGAGTACTGTGCTTTATGTGAAAATCCTGCTGTAGTGATTGATCATATCACCATTTCCCTGCCTTCTGTCCTTCAGGCACAGAGAGACATCATATTTGAGTTGAGAAGAATTGCCTTTGATGCAGAGGCTGACAGCAACACCGTCCCTGGCAGCGGAACAGAGAAACGCAAAGCCATGTACACCAAGGACTACAAGATGCTGGGATTCACTGTATGCATCTAGACTGTGAACCTTGTGAAGGCAATCTAAGCCATCTCCATAGGAGTTGTGGGGAAATAAGGAACAGAAATAGCTGTTTCCTTTACCTTACTTCGATATCTGAGTTTAGAGATTCAGTTACACTCACACTCCTGGGGAAGATTGTGATGAACTTGCTGATGGATTACATGCAAGGGTTCATTAGGCATTCTCTGGAGGTATTTCCTTACCATAGGCACCTGTGCTATGAAGAACTTGGAATCAGCCTCTCCTCTAGAAAAGTTCAGATGGCATTGTCAGTAGGTGTTCAGGGTTACCTCTTGAATAGATGTGAGGGAGTGCTTGATGGACAGGTGGTTTAAAATTCATTCAGAAAAGGTTCTCACACAATTCCTTTGAGGTAATTTGTTTGGATTATTTCTACACACTCTTTTCACAGAATCACATCAATCCAGCCATGGATTTTACGCAGACTCCTCCTGGGATGCTGGCATTGGACAACATGCTTTACTTGGCCAAATTTCATCAGGACACCTATATCAGGGTATGTGAAGCTGCTGATTTTTACAAATGCCAACACCCCAGCAGCTCTTCTTAGTGTGTGTGGCATCCTGTTGTTGTAGATTGTTCTGGAGAACAGCAGTCGAGAAGATAAACATGAGTGTCCCTTCGGGCGCAGTGCCATTGAGCTCACCAGGATGCTCTGTGAGATCCTGCAAGTTGGGGAACTCCGTAAGTACCATTTATTACCCAGCTTTACAGGCTGCTGGGCTGATGTTTCTAGAAACTAATATTCACAGGCATTTTGTACCTTCATCTCACCTCTGCTGTGTAAGGACAGAGCAAACTTGGAGTTAGCACTGTTGATATCCAAGTGATAATACCACTATCAAAATAAAGTAAGAAATGTTGGTGTGTGCACTCTGTTTCTCCTGAAAAACTGATACAAGCAGAAAGCTTCAACTTCCCAGAGCTTCAGGAGGGTGCTATATAAAAAAAATAGTCTTGAAACCATCATGAACTTGAGAGAAGTGTATTAGTTTTGACAGTTTCAAAACAGCATTCTGAGAAAATTAATCACTGTAAGAAATTCCACCAGAGGAAGGTGGGAAACACTGCAAGCAGTTATTTTGGGGGACCAGGATGAAAAGGGCATGAGTCACAGAGATTTGCATAGCAAAGTGTGGGGAGAATTGCTGTTGTCAATAAACTGTCTATGGGGTGACAAAGTATTGAACTTTGTCTTAATCCCTTGGAGTAAGTACTGTTGCAGACCATCAGTTGTCTGTCGCTGTAGTGGACTTTAGTTACTCCTAGTACTTTTTGTCCAATATGCTCACGTGGTTGTGCTTTGTTTCTTTCTGAAGCCAATGAAGGTCGGAATGACTATCACCCCATGTTTTTCACCCATGACCGTGCATTTGAGGAACTGTTTGCCATCTGTATCCAGCTGTTGAACAAGACCTGGAAAGAAATGAGGGCAACAGCAGAAGATTTTAATAAGGTCAGGGTGGAGAAGAGATATTTTTGTAAAATCTACTGCAGATCAGCACATGTTCACTCAGCCTGTACATTTGGTTAAAGAGTAGGGCACAGAAGATGTGACAGGGTATTGGTATGTGCTGTAAGGGAGGATGACAACTTTTATTTGGAATGCCTTGAGGTCCTTCTGGGTTCTTCTGGATCTTCAAAGTCACTAGCACACTGATACTCCTGGCCCTGCTTACCCCATGTCAGTTCCTTGCTGCCACTGAGCTGTGCCCTGATACTCTGCTGCAAACAAGAAGGTGACTTGTTTTTCTTCCTGTCCCACCTCTTTAGGTTATGCAGGTTGTTAGGGAACAGATCACAAGGGCTCTCCCCTCTAAACCAAACTCCTTGGACCAGTTCAAGAGCAAACTGCGCAGCCTGAGCTACTCTGAGATTCTGCGGCTACGCCAGTCTGAGAGAATGAGCCAAGATGACTTCCAGTCTCCACCTATTGTGTACGTGCCTAACAAAAACAGTTGCCTTCTGTCCTTGCCATTATCTCCATTTTCTGCTTACTCTTCCATATTTGATTGCCAGGGAGCTGAGAGAGAAAATCCAACCTGAGATCTTGGAGCTGATAAAGCAACAGCGCCTGAACAGGCTTTGTGAGGGAAGTAGCTTTAGAAAAATTGGAAATCGCAGAAGGCAAGGTAAGGTGACAGTATCTACTGTATTTTTTCATGTGAAGAACTGTAGGAAATAAGATCTAATTAATTAATCTGTCAGTAGGCATGTTGCCAGAAAGAAAAGCTGGTTACTTGGGCTGTCCCTATCAGCCAGTAATTTGCACAGATGTGCATTTCTAAGAATACAACCATCCCCTCATGAATAAGAAGCTGTGCTGAGGAACTGGGCAAGCAGATGGATTGGGTGGAGAGGCTGTAACATAGTGGCTGTGAGACCTTATGTGAACAACCTTGCTCAACTTACTCTACTTGGTGTGTGTTCCAGAAAGATTCTGGTATTGTCGCCTGGCTCTGAATCACAAGGTGCTACACTATGGAGATCTGGAAGATAATGCCCAGGGGGAAGTGACCTTTGAATCTTTACAAGAAAAAAGTAAGTCCTGATTACAGGCTGTGCACTCTTCTGTGCTCTGCTGTCTAGAGGCTGAATATAATCCTAGATAAAGATGAAAGACCCAAGGCTGAAGCCCTGATTAAGGGGATACCAACTTTTGGTCCTTGCCCAAATTCTTCGAACCTTGAAATTACTTGATAGTTCTTTTTTAAAAGCCAGCTGCAGGGATGTCTTACTGGTAATGTGTTTTGGAAAAGTGCACTAACGAGCTAAAAAAACCAAAGAGTGCTCAATTGCAAAGACAAAACAAAGTTCTGTCTTTTCATGGTTAGGATTGCTTGTTTGGGAGTTTTACTTTTTCACTGTTAGTTCCAGTTGCAGACATCAAAGCCATTGTCACAGGGAAGGATTGTCCACACATGAAGGAGAAAAGTGCACTGAAACAGAATAAGGCAAGTGCTCCCTTTTCGCTGTCATTAATATCTAATGCTGTAGTGTCTGAGACTGAAAGTAAACAACAGGAGTGAATGATCTCCCCCACTGCAGGTGTGTTGTGTGTACAAACCCCATCTCCTGTCTGGGCCCTTTCCTAGTGTTCCTTTGTGACTGCAAGGAGCTGTAAGCATGATTGTGGTGTAGTCTCTTCAGAATTGCTCACAATACCAATATGGGAAAGTGTACTGTGCTGCAGCAAGGCAGCTGTCCGGGTGGCAGGCAGAAGGTGCTGTAATGTTTTGTTCAGTTGGTGAGTGAAAGATTCTTTTCCATTTAGGAAGTGTTAGAATTGGCCTTCTCCATATTATATGATCCCGATGAGACCTTGAACTTCATTGCACCTAATAAATATGAGGTAAGAAATATAGTGGTTAAGCAGTAGAATATATAGCAATTAACTTCAGAGATTAAGAAGGATCAGTTGCTTTTCATGAGAGACTCAGGCAGGCTCTCACCAGGTTCATTCCTAGAATATGTTGGTGATGCTTAGTATGAACCATCTTTTTCCTTTTTTTTCCCTTAGTTATATTTTTAATTTAAAAAGAAAAAAAAACACACTAATTTCCCCTAGTCTGGACTGCTGCTTTTTTCCTCCTATGATGCCTAGAATAGGTTTACTTTTTTCATTTATTGTGCCACAGTAGAAACTCTTGTCCTTCTACTACAACCATGGGCTCACACTTTCCTCTAGGCTTGCAACTTCCATTGGAAATCTCTGTGGGCACTGTTGTAGGGGTTGGGGGTGGGATTTTTTTCCCTACATGTTAACTCCCTCCAGTGTTT
>JANPWX010000274.1:446852-481434 GCA_024734555.1 Trochalopteron elliotii | reverse complement strand
GGGATGATCGTCTGAACTGTGTATCGGTGCGGGGTGGCGGCGGCGGGAGGGCGGCGGCGGTGACAGCGGCTGTCGGTCCCGCAGAGCTTCCCGTTCCCGCTGTTGGTCACGCTGCTGCACCTGCTGCTCATCTTCGCTCTCGCGGCGCTCGCCCGAGCCCTGGCGCGCTGCCGCTCCGGGCGGCCGCGGGCAGCGCTGTCCTGGGCTGACTGCCTCCGCCGGGCCGCCCCCGCAGGTACGGCCGGGCACGGGAGGGGACGGGGCCGGGGCGGCGGAGCGGGAGCGGGCCACGAGTTTGGGGCACAACAATATAAGAATGACATTAAGATGTTGGAGAGCATCCAGAGGAGAGCCGCGAGGATGGTGATGGGAGTGGAGGGGAAGCCTTATGAGGAGTGGCTGAGGTCACTTGGATGTCTCCAGGATGGAGAAGTGGAGACTGAGGGGAGACCTCGTTGTGCTCTTCAGCATCCTCACAAGAGGAAGTAGAGGGGTAGGTAGAGTGATCTCTTCACTCTTGTAACCAGTGATAGGATCCAGGAAAACATATGAAGATGAATCAGGGGAGATTTAGGTTGGATATTAGGGAAATGTTTTCACCCCGAGAGTGCTTGAGCACTAGAACAGGCTCCCCAGGGGTGGTCATGGCACCAAGACTGAGTTCAAGAAGTATTTAGACAATGCTCTCGGGCACATGGTGGGATTCTTGGGGTGTCCTGTTCAGGGCCAGGGGTTGGACTCAATGATCCTGGTGGATCTCATCATATTCAGTGACTGTGAAGCTGCTCAGGGGTGCCCATGGCACTGTGGCTGCTTCCAGAGCCGTTTGTCGGCCTGGGGTGCCAATCTCCTGGGACAGGGTGAGCTGTGGGGTGCAGCCATTGCACCAGTCCCTGTTTCCCTACTACGTATAGGGCAGGTTGTAGATGCTCCTTAAAGCTTCAGCCTGAGACATGCTGCCTTCATTGCTCATTACAAAGATGTGTGAGAATAGGGAGAGGCCACACAGAACGAGTCTTTCTGAAGGAGCCATTGGCACATGAGAACAAACAATGAGAACTTTCCATGGTGCCTTGATAAATTGTCTCTGCAAGTAATGTTTTCTCTTTAACACTGGTATCAAGCCATGCATTGCATCTTTCTCAGCGTGGAGCTTGGTAGAGAATTCATCCTTCATGGCTCACAGAACTGTACCTGAGACCAAGGAGTAAAGCTCCTACTCGGAGCACAGAACTGTAACTACTTCTGCAGTTCTTTGGCCATGTGTTGTACTGGCTCCCAGAGAACAGCATCTGGTCTATGATCTTTGGCAAGGTTTGCAGTGCTTTACATAACATGCCCCTTGGTTTCTTGAAAAAAGCTTTCTCCACATCTGCAGCAATTTTACTTTTCAGCATGGCCTGCCCTTGGATCAGTAACTCTGTTTCCTGTGGTAGGACACTTACATAGAAGAGAGAATGAACTGTACCAGAAGCTGTGCCAGGATTAAGGCTGTGTGCTGATAATTGTTGCTTCAGGCTTCTTGCAGTGGCCCTCAGACTTACAAGTTATGCTCTGATACATTCAAGAAAGACTATGCAAATCTGTAATCACTTTCAGTCACAGGGAGGGCAAGAGTTATTTCTGGCTTTTTTGTAATGCACGTTGAGCGAGTGCAATTCTGAGCCCAACTTGAGTCACAGGGAACAGGACAGAAACATGAAGAGCTGAGAATATCTGAGTTATGTTGGTTCTGAAGAACTGACTTGAGGAAAGCTTATTTTTTCCCCTGGGTCTGCTCTGCTATCTATGTTTGTGGCCATGAAGCAGGGTTTTGTGGTGGGTTTGTTTAATGTCATAGAAGACAGTTAACTTCAGGACTTTTTAATTGATTCTTTAGCTCTGTCAACTTCCTTGGATATTGGGCTGAGTAACTGGAGCTTCCTGTATGTCACTGTCTCCCTGTGAGTACAAACACCATGTTCCCTGGGAGCCTCTGGTGGGGTTTGAAGGGTGCTTTGCTAGGGTATGTTTCTTGCACAGGTGTTTGGTTAGTGGGGTCAGCATGCAGGGTCTGTGATAGCTTGCTGGCAGCAATGTAGAAATGGGTGATTGTTCCTAATAGTACTTTGATGGGAGGAACTACATTGAAGGAATCTGACAGTGTATTTTGGTCCTTACAGCTACACGATGACCAAATCCTCTGCCATTCTCTTCATCCTGCTCTTTTCACTGCTGTTCAAGCTGGAGGAAATGGTAAGGGTCCCACACAGTGCTTTAGGGAGGGAGGTCAGAGACAGGGAAATAGGGTCTGACATGTGTCAATAGTGCATATACAAGAGGCATGTAAGCAGAGGAATTATGCAATTATGTGGGTGAATCTGAAAGGAAGGAGGTGCCTGTCTCTGTTGTGTTTGCTCTCCTGCAGAGGGTGACGCTGCTGCTGGTGGTTCTGCTCATCGCTGGGGGACTCTTCATGTTCACCTACAAGTCCACACAGTTCAATGCACAGGGGTTTGTGCTGGTGCTCTGTGCCTCTTTCCTGGGGGGCATTCGCTGGACTCTCACACAGATCCTGATGCAGAAGGCTGAACTGGGTATGTGGGGTGTTAGGAGGGGGTGGTGGTTCTGGTAGCAGGGAGGGGAATAATAAGGAGAGGTGATAGCCCTTGCTGCAGAAACAGAACATCTCATGGAAGGTGTTTGAAACCTTGGGCATGGGATATCTGTTGGTGGGTAATAAAGGTGGCTTGGTGTCTGCAGCAGCACAGGTGCGGGCATCACAAATAAGGTATGTGTCTAGGAATGGTGCCAATAAAGGCTCTGGCACCTGTGTTATTCCCTGGCTTGTTGTTGCCTGGTCTGTTATTGATTCTCCTCTTTCAGGGCTCCAGAATCCCATTGATATCATGTTTCACCTGCAGCCGCTCATGTTCCTGGGGCTCTTCCCACTCTTTGCGGTGTTTGAGGGTGCGTGAGTTAATTAGAGAAAGCAGGGATAGCTTTACAGAGTGGTTGGGAGATTGCTTAGCAGTTTGTTGTTCGAGATAATTCACTTAGATAAGTGAACAGCTATGAACTCTTAACTACAGCAAAGTAGTTAGAGACCTGGATTTATCTTATGCTGGCAGGACATTAAAGAGTACATTGAAGTAGTAGCCTGCCACACTTGTGCAAGTAAGGGCTGTGAAGAGCTGGCTCCACATCCTCCTCATACTGGAATGTGAGCAGCCCACCCCATTGATCTTACTAAGAGGACTCCTGGGAGCTGGGAATGGTATTCTGCTACTCATTGTCTTGTTCCTAGGCCTGCCTTTGTCCGTATCAGAGAAGCTCTTCCGTTTCCATGAAGCAGGAATGCTGTTCTCTCTGGTAGGGAAGCTGTTCTTGGGTGGAATTCTTGCCTTTGGTCTAGGCTTTTCTGAGTTCTTCTTGGTTTCCAGAACATCTAGCCTCACCCTTTCCATTGCTGGCATTTTTAAGGTAAGGCATGGTTCCTGTGCTAATACTAGAAGGCAAGTACTGAGTCATCCGTACTGGGCTTTAGGTGGTGGGAGCTTGCTGAGATCCTTAGGAATTATTGCTTGTTATTTTTGTTCTCCTTGCACAGGAGCTTGATGCTTTGCCTTGCAGTCTCTGCAGTGAAGTCTCTTGGTCCTTGTCAGTGAAGGGCCAGAGACTGGGCTGTTCTATAAAAAATACCATTAATGATCAAAGTTTGTTGGAATGTGGGATAGACTAAAACACATTGCCCTCATGAGCAGCAGATAGTGTGGAAGAGAGGAGGGGTAAGAAGGGCAAACTCTTGCATCGGACCTGCATATGACCAAACCACTGGTTTGAGCTATCTCTGTAACCTAATTTGGCACATCCTCCCCTCCTCAGAGGAGTCCAGCACACATACTTCTGAGCTGAACTGTGATATATGAAATCTCTCTGATCCAGAAGTTGCAAGATTTCTCTCTAACTGAGCTATGCAGTCAGATGACTTAAAATCCCACATCCCGGTTTGACAGGTTGTTTGTTTCTAGAAACTGTTTTTAGAACTCTGTGCGCATGAAAGAATGTGCTGATAGAAATTTAGCAGCCTGACATCTTGATCTAGGCTTCAGCTGTAAAATGTATCATGCATATCTCCTCAGGTCCTGCCCTGCCACTTGTCATGTTTTTTTGTTTCCACAGGAAATCTGCATTTTATTCCTCGCCACACATTTACTGGGAGACCGCCTCAGTCTCTTGAACTGGCTGGGCTTTGCTGTCTGCCTGTTAGGAATCTCCCTTCACGTTGTTCTCAAAGCCATGAATTCCAAAGGTGATTGTTTTAAATCACTTCCTCTTTCTTTGTAGGCTTTCTCATTGCTTCTCTGGGAGTTGTGTCTGGTTCCAGCTCCTTGACAGTGCCAGATTTGGTGGGAACTCCAACAAGTTTGTCACTAAATGGGCTTTCTGCATGCAGGTGACAAAGCACTGGAGTCACACAAAGAGGCCAGCTCTGACCCTGACCTAGAGCTGCTGCTGCACCACCCTGAACGTGGTGAGGAAGAGGTTGTTGAAACCCCACAACAGCACTGACTGAACATGAAGCACAAAGCCACCTGCACTGTTCTTACCAAACCTGCCTGACAGCTACCCAGGAGGAAGGTCCAAAAGTCTCTGTGACCACCCAAAGCAGAGGTGGGGCCTGGTGAGAGAATTCTGCTGGTTTGCTACAGGGTGGATCTGTAGATGCTGCACAAGAAACAGGCAATATCCTTTCCACAGGAGCTTGGAAGACAAGCCCTGGTTCAGTGGATGTAGAATGGTGAGGTGAGACAGGGAAAAGCTGTAAAAAGTCCATTCAGGGATCCTGAAGGCTGTTTACTGAGAGTAGACCATGAGCTGTGGAATGAACATGAACATGGACTGCAGGCTGAGTGGTTCAGGGATGATTTTACTGCTGTTTAGGTTTTGACTTCAAAGAAGGTAGATATACCTTCCTTTTTAAAAAATATTTCTGCAAATTAGGAACTCCCATCCTGGTGGGGTCACATGAGTGACTAAATCCCTAGAGTTGTCCCAGTGAGAAGGACCCTTCGTGCCTGGGGACCTCCATGTTCTGTGTGCACAGTAAGGACAGAATTAAATGCTGGTATTTGGGATCAATTGAAAATGATGAACATTTCCAGATGATGTTGGTTGGAGGGAAGACAGGGATGCAAGAGTAGTTCTGGTGCTACAGGTTAAGAGGAGAATGAGCAGTGTCACAGGAGATCTAACTTGAGCAATAAATTTATCAGAAAGTATGTGGGGTTTTGAGGGGAGGAGTTTTTGTTTTTTAAATAAACTCTTTTTCTGATTTGCTTTTGTCTGTACATTCTGTACCTATGCTTCATCAAGCAGAGGTCATTTGTCTTCTCAATTCCTTTCCTTATAGTCCTCCACTGACCTTGCTCCTGCATGCCCAAAAGGCCTGGCACACAAAACACTTGCCCAGCTAACAGTGATCTCTAGAATTAGGGAGATGTTCTACAGCCTCTCATATTTATGCCAGCCAAGAGAACTTACTGACTGCTCTGCCTTAATGCACCATATCCTAAGAAGACTTCTGTAGTATTGTAGCTTTTTGTAAGAATCTTATCTGTTTGCCCCATTTGATTGGATCAGGTAGTGCTGCAGTCCAGGAAGGGGGAATAGCAGGATTTAAGATGTCTTTTTTGTTGCTGCTAAGCCTCAAGTGGTGTTGGGCAGGTGGCTGTTTTTTTGCATGGCAGAATTTCCACATCTTTCAAAGTTTTGTTCAGTGCTAGTTTTTGGAGTAGAAATAACTTGACAGAGTTTCCCAAAGGGATAACAGTACAATCTTTCTCCTGGCAGTAGCTGGGTATTAAAGTGAACTTGCCATATTCTGTTTGAGAGCCTGAGCCATTTTGACTGAACAGTCCCTCTGTTGCTCTTGCTTCTTAGTTTTCAGATATGGAGTCTTTCTTGATGACTTTAATCAAGAGCATGTCCTGTAACAACCTTGTTCTGAAAAAAACTTTTGTTATTAGTGATCATCTCTGATCACGTTCTGGTAACTGGGTTCACAGCAGACAGCAGGTGGTGCAGCTTCCTCATGTAAAGCTACTGAACCAGCACATCCACACCAGGCTGGCAGACCAAGGGATTTGGTGCATCAAGTAGCTTCTCTGGAGGTGAGAATGACTTGGTCTGGCCCCAGCTGTATTTTCAATAACTGGGACTTGTGATGCTTCCAGCAGGATTCACCCTATTTACCCTGCCAATAGCTGTGAGCTCCAAGCCCCAAATATTCTGTACTTGATGTGGGGCAGTGGCACTTTCTGCACATGTTGAGCTGTGTTCAGCAGTATCACAGCTGCTCCTTCATTTCACTTCCCACTCTACTACAACTGAACTTTGGGGATCCTTCTGGTATGTAACTCCCAGACCGAGATTTCATGTTCCTGTAAGTCCAAGCTAAAGGCAATTTCATTCTCAGGCCACAATTTGGACCAGATATGGTGCTTGAAGATGAAATCCAGTTGTGCTGTAGAGCCACATAGTCTGCTGCTTCCAGCCTTGTTTCCTTTTTAAGACAGAGCTGATGCCCTAGAACTCCAGCTGTGTCTTGGAGCTCCTGGAACATGGCAGAGTTGTGGGCAAGCTTGGGAGGGGTGGGGTGGGACTGTGCTGGTGTAGAGCTGTGCAGCAGTGTTAAATCAGCAGCACAGCTCATCTGTTGAACGCTGTCCATCTTGCTTGAATGGGCACTAATATTTAATGAAAGGAGAAAGAACCTTTACCCACCCTCTCATATAAGGAAAAAATCCTACTGTGCATTGAAAATGCTGGAAATGAAAAAAAAAATATAAAGATGAATGACTTGGAGGAAGGAGACAGGAGTGCTGCAGCAATGGCACAAAATAAATGAGAATGCACAATCCTGTAGTGAGTGTTGAAGTATAGACTGTGGGCATGAATAAGATCAGAGGTTGGAGTCTACTGAGGAGGGAGGATGGAAGTATGGACAGGGTGGTAGTGGAAGCTGGGAGTACCAATAGATCCTGTTTGCCTCTGGAAATAGCCCTGGGTGGCTTTGCAGTGGCTTGGCCAGAGGCATTCAAGGCCTCTTGGTGTTGCTGAAACTGTTTGAGGCTTGGATTGATGCAGTGGGCTTGGGATGGGAAAGCCTGGGAGCACCCAGCCGTGTGTGCAGGCACAGGGCCTTGTCTCCTGCCTTCAACAGGTCTCTTGGTGCCAGTGTGGTCCCTGTGGCTGGCTGAGAGGACTGGTGCAGCTCACTGCTTGTACAGACCATTTTCTGACAAGCCCCGAGCCAGGGGCCACTTTAGGGGACAGGGGAAGCAGTTTTCAGTACAGACAAACAGTGTGTGGCACAGTTTGGTTCTGCCCCCTTCCTCAGGGGAGGTGTGTGAAGGCTGAATGTCCTGGAAGAGCTCTGGAGCAGTGCAGTGCCAGGGACACCCGTGTGCTGCTGCAGCAGCACAGAGGGGTGAGCCCTTTTGCTGGGGAGTGTCTGTGCTGCCCAGGCCTCCCCTGCCTGTGCCAGCCCCACACTGACACAGCCACCCTGCCAAGGGAGGGCTGCCATTGAATATTGATGGTGTTTGAACTAATTAAGCAGCGGAAGCAAAGCTGAACGAGTCTCAGAAGTGCTGCACTCCTTCCACAAACTCTGTTCCTGCCTGTAAGACCAGGTGTTTACATGTGTGATGATTCTGCCTCCCCACACGCCCCCCTGGGAGACCTTTTTATTTGAAGAACAGATGCTTGGCTTCCTGCTAAAATTTCAATACCATAAACATCCTGAGGGCAAGGAGAAAGTGTCCCTGCAGACCCCCCTGCACTCCTCTGGTCCTCTGCCCAGCAAACACAGTATGGAACACCAGTGGGCTTACTGTGGGGAAGCAAACCTGGCTCCAAAACACACAGGAGTAGCAAGGCAGAGCAGCAACATGGGGCCTAGTGCCAGCAATAGGGCTGCCTCAAGATGTGCTTCATTTCTCATTTCAGCTGAACATCTCTGTAGTATTAATTACATGGTTTGTGGTTGGTGCCTTGTGAGGTGGGGAAGGGGGGGCTCAGGGTGTAGATGGGAGGAATGCTGGTTACTGCCAGCCTGGGGCTTTAAAGGGCTCACAGTCATCTGCAGTCTCTGCAGTGGTAAATAATTGCCTCTGACTCTGATACCCCTGCTGCTGCACCGAGGCTCTTTTGGTTTTTCCTCATTGTTGGGGTATGCAGATCTTGATGTTCACTGCCTTGGATCTCTGCAGGATTTTTCTGGGAATTGCACTTTCCATTGTCCTCTTGCCATCATTGCCACAGTAGGCCTGCATCAGCCCCCTTCCTCACTGCCACATCACCCCCAGGAAGGCAAAGAATGGGGGAGGCTTTGAGCAGAGAGGAGGGGGAAAGGTAGCTGGGCAAGAGAAGTGTAGAAATGGCAGAAAACAAAGAATATGAATGGGTGGAGATCACCATCACAGCATGGTTCAGGTTGGAAGGGACATTGGAGGTCATCTTGCCCAAGCCCTTGCTCAAGCAGAGCCACCTAGAGCTGCTGCCCAGAAATGTGTCCTGATGGCTTTGAATATCCCCGAGGATGGAGACTCCACAACCTTTCTGAGCACCCTGTGCCAGTGTTTGGTCACTCTTGGGGGGAAAAGTGGTTCCTGGTGTTCAGGGGGACAGGCTGGCTCCTGTTTCAGTTTGTGCCCATTGCCTCTGTCTCTGGGCACCACTGAAAAGAGCCTGGCTTCACTCTCTTTCCACCCTCCCATCAGGTGGGACAAGTTTCCCCCTAAGCCTTCTCCAGGCTGAGCAGTCCCAGCTCTGTCAGCCTTTCCCCAGATGTGAGGGGCTCCTGAGCCCTTCATAATCTTCATAATCCTTCCCTTGTCTCTGTCCAGTATGTCCATGTGTCTTGTAGTGATGAGCCCAGCTCTGGGCACAGCACTTCAGCTGTGGCCTCACCAGTGCTGAATAAAGGCAGGAATCACCTCCCTTGACCTGCTGGCAATTCTTTACCTAAGGCACCCCAGGATCTCATTCCCTTGTTTGTGGCAAGAGCACACTGTTCACTCAGGTGAAGATGCAGGTGTGCAGCTAGAGGGCAAGAGCCTGCCCAGTCTAACACTGCAAGAGGTTTACTGGGGCAGAGAGCTGTCCTACAACACCTACAGTGGCATAAGTAGCCCTTCCATCTCATTTTATGCTCTCCAGCCTTGCAGAGCTGTGTAATTGCTGTATCTATCAGTGCTCCTTGCATTAACAGGCAGTAATTGGCACCTGTGTTAAAGAGCCTGGTTTCAATTACTGCTGAATGCAGCTCAAACTCCAGAGCTGGGAGATTACATGGGGGAGGAGCTGTAGTGCTCACGTTTACGCTCTGTTTTTCCACCAGGTGCTCCTCTTTCCCCAGGGATGAAGCTTTTTTTCCTTTTCTTGCTGTGCCTTGAATCTGCAAAGCTGCCAGCAAAGGCTGCCTGGAAGGTGTGAGGCTGTGCCTCTCAGGAGCACAGAGCTCAACTCTCTTCTTCCTCATGTGGATGTTTCTTACAGAAGCCTCTACTACAAATCCTGCACTGAATGGTGGGGTTGCTTGCAAGGTGTGGCAGGAAATTAGACTTTGTAGATGGTGGTGTTTCCCCAGCCCCATGCAGCAGCAATCCTGGGGACTTTCCCATTCCCTGCCCTCAGCCACACATCTCTTTGCTTTCCGATGCATCATCACTCCGCTGTGTGCTGGGCCCTGCCCCCTCCTGCTGCCATTCATCATTTCTGATCCAATAAATTACAGCACCGTAAAAATGCACAGGGAATTGTTTCCTGTGTTATAGAGCCATGAGCCCTTAAATTTCCATTTGCTTAGTGGTTGATGGATGGACAGTTGTGGCTGGTGCTGGAGCCATGTGGAGTTGTGGGAGAGCTCAGTCAGGGCTCCCTCAGAGCTCAGCACCAGAGCTTGTGAGACAACACGTGTCTAAGGCTCCCCTTCCCAGCAAAACTGTTCAGTTCATAACTGAGGTCAAGGGAGGGGTTTGGGGTGGCTAAGTCAGAACATTCAGGCTTTGTTCCTACCCTGTGGTGGGAGTTTTCTCATGTCTGGGAGTGTATGCCAGGGTAAAAAGCTGTGCTGTAGAAGCAGGACTGGGAGTCTCGGGCCCATCAGCTCCCTGAAGGATGGGTTCAGATAGTGGGTAGGAGCCCTGATATCAGGAAATGGGGAGAAATGGAGAAACGTGGCACAGTGTGAGGGCAGTGGAACAAGGAAGGGGACTGAGATGGCTGGTAAAAATGCAGAGGTCTGGCTACAGGCATATGGGGAAAGGCTGTGCTGGCATCCACAGAATGCTGTGGCTTAGTGGCTTCCCAGTGAAAGAAGAAGTTCTGCTTGATGCTGGAAGTCAGCATCTATGCTGCTGTTGTCTTTCTACTCTCCAGTAACCTGGAGGCTGCACCTGGACCACAATGTTTAAACTGTGAAGGTGGGGGACATGTGAGGGGCATGGCCACCACTGCATAGTTTGCTTCCCTTTTTCTCTAGGTGGTTATTTTCCTCCAAATGTGGTTTTAAGTCAGTCTTGCAGCACTTTGGACCTGTCTAATGGTTTTGACACTGGATGTAAACTCAGCTGCATGACTCGTGCCGCAGTTGTGTCTGAGTCCTGCCTTAAGCAATAATAAATTCCTGATCTAAGCTGCTCTGCCTGCACTGCTGATGCATGTCATGTTCTTCTCCTCTTCCCTGTCTCTTCAGACTGCAGGCCACTGGGAAGAGCCTGGGAGAGGCCTCCAGCTCTGTGTTCCTGCTCCAGGGGTACAGCACAGCAGTCATTCCACTGCTCTGTGATCCAGCACTTGCATAAGTGGCAGGAGAAGGCACAGAAGGAGTTAAACAGTGTTGGAAAAATTGGTATTTAATCCATTGCTGTCCCTTCTAGCAAACCTAGATGGGAAAATGCCTCCCTGTTGGAAACAGTGCCTCTCAAAAATGGAAATGCAGGATGGCTGGGGATTAGGGTGCCTATCACTGGAAATGGGTTTCTTATCATCTCTCTGAGCTGAATTGGTGGGACAGCATCTGAAAATTGAATTGCCTTCCCTGTTTTGTGTAGGAGCATCCGTGGACGGCAGGGAGAGGGAACTCTGCCAACTTGAGACATTCTAGAACATGTGGTTTTATTGCAAGGGTCGTGGGTAAAAAGGGCCTTGCCTTCAGCCACCAGCCTCAGCTGAAGGGAAGTCCCAAAGAGTGAGGGAGAGAGAGAACAAGAGGGTGAGAGGTAAGAGAGGAGAGAGCAAAAGATCCAGAGAGAGGTGGCAGTGGTCGGAGTGCAGGGGGAAGAGCTAAGAGAGAGAGCAAAGAGGAGGAGAGTTAGAGAGAGAGCAAGAGAGGAGGAGAGTCAGAGAGCGAGGTCTTTGTTACAATACATTATATCTCCTTTTGTGTTGAATATTCTAATTTACACTAACCAACCAGTACATGACACAAAACCCTATAGAATCTACATATGGCTTATAAGAACTACTACATTACTATACTGTGTTATATTTTAAACTCTAAAAACTACTCTTTAGACTTCTCTTTTGCTACATTGACCTTTGGATCCCTTAGCCAGCAGAAGGGTATTGTTCAATCAAGAGGGATTCTCCTTCAGCTGGCTAGACTATTGTTTTCAGGTTACATAGTAACTAAGGCTCAGTATCTTATAACTCAAAGCAAGCTTTCATTTCTATTTCGATTATAGGTTTCATATTTTCAGAATCTTTTGCTAAGCAATCATATTTATAAGGTTTCCCTGATTCATCTTCCCCAACAGTTTTGGTCTCTGCCATTGCATCTCTCCAGTGCTCCAGCTTTGCACCCACCTTCCCAGCCCCTGGCCTGCCTTGTCCTATGCTCTGCAGAGCCTCTGAGGGGGTCTGTGTCTGTGGAGAGGAACTGTCCCAGCTGCACGGTGGGCAGGGCTGGCTACATCTGGGAAGATTCATCCTTTGGACTCTCAAGGCCAGGAGGATGTAGTCCCTCTTTCCAAGCTTCTCTCTGACCTTGCAAAGGCAGTGGTGGCCTGGCAGAGCCTGGCTTAGGTCAGCATGAGGAAAGGTGAAATGATCAGAAGACATCAGGCACTGCTGGAAATCAGAGCTGGTGATGAGGAGCTGGGTCCAGGATGGATGAGACAGAGATGAGGGAGCTATAAGAGATCAAGGAGGGACCACACTGAACACATCAGAGCAGGAATGAGTGTGATTTTGAGACTGTGGGCAGCCTAAGCCTTGGTCTGTGCTGTGCCAGGAGGAGGTATCTCTCCCACCAGCATTCAGGCTCTGTTCTGGGATGGCCAGGGAGGCTTTTTCAGTTCCTCACAGTCTCTGCACACCACAAGCTCCAGCCAGCCTGTCCCCAGCTCTGTCCCCACAAAACCTCGGGGGCTCACTGCTCCTCTGGCCCACAGTGGGTGAGGCTGAGAGCTGATCAAACCCTTTCTCATGGTATAAACTGCAGGCCCCAGTCCAGGTGTGTCCAGGTGTGCCAGCAATGATGTCCAGGCACAGTGCAGGGACTCCTTGAAAGGTTTTTGGGTTTTTTTTTTCCGGTGTTTGGTTTGGGAATAATTGTCTTTTACTGAGCTGTATTTTACCATAGGTTGTCACTGCCTAATTTCATCCTTATCTCTGTCACAGTATGGCTTTTTTTTTGAGGAATTTCCCATCCTCTGTTAGAATTAAATGTGAGCCATAGGCACAAGAGCTGCTGAGTGTCCACCTGTCTATGGCTTTTCAATTCACCAACCTGCAATCATGCTGCTCCAACACACAGTTGGTGCCCTTGATTCTTTGTCTGCCAGAACACATTGAGTTTGAAAGTAAAAATTATTTAGAACTAATTGGGGAATTTTTTTATACTCTAACGGAGCTACTGTCCATAGTTAATGGAATCTGAAGCAGATCTCTCTCTCAGAACAGCCCCTCTGCACTGAGCTGGAACACATAAAGTAATGCTGGCTGTCAGGGCAAAGCACTAACCAAGGGCTGTACTCAGGTTGCAGAGTCTTGCTGTCTGCCCTGAGAAAGAGGAGAAGTCCTCTCTTCTTGCTAGGGTGCTCTTCTCACCCTCTGCTGAAGGACTGACTCAAATTGCTGACAAATCATGGAAAAAAGGTTACCTTTAATCATACAAGTGCCTCCTTATGTGCTGAGGGACAACTGTGGTCATAACAGCATGAGAGGGGTGGGGAGTCTTTACCTTTGCAGCAGAGAAAATGATGGCCAAAGGCTTTAAGCTATTTGAGGACCCTGTTACAGAGCCCATTCCTGGGGTGGAATGCAGGTTTGCTTGTTGATCCCTAGCAGCATCCACACCTGCCTGGGAGAACACACAGCTTAGTTATGTGTGACACAGGCTCAGCCTGCAGTGGTGGCCTGGAAAGGAGGGACAGGGATGGGGGCAGACCAGTGGCAGCCACAGGACAATCCTTAATGCAATTTTACAAAGTTTCCTTGTGCCAGCCTCACATGCACTGGAATGGACTGCTCAGGGAAGTGATGGAGTCACCATCCCTGGGAGCATTTAAGAAGTGACTTAATGTGGCACTTAGGGTATGGTTTAGTTGATGTGGTGGTTTTTGATCAAAGGTTGGATTCAATGATGTTGGAGGTTTTTTCCAACCTCAGTGATTCTATGATTCTGTACTTCTTCACAGCCTCTGCCCTGCCCCAGGGCCCTGTGCCTGGGGAATGGACCCATGGAGTTATCCCAGGTGTATTTTGCAAGGGGGTTGTTTCCCCAGCCCTTGGTCCAGGTCCACCTCCACTCAGTGGGGGCCAGCACAGAGCTCCCCCTGTGTCATCTGCTGATGTGAGGGGTCACCAGCTGGGCACAGGTGTCCTATGGGGCCATCACAGGATCCTGGTCATGTGTCATGTGTGGTCACATGTGTTCATGTTTTTAACACTTTGTCCAAAGCAACTTACTATTTCATTTTGGGTTAAAACTGATAAATCAAGGTGACTTTGGTGAGAGAAATAATTCCTTTTGCAGGATTTGCATAATCCTCGCTGGTGATATGATAATGGTGTTTGTTAAAGACAGAACACAATGAATTAATACTGTTAAGTTGCTGCTGCAAAATGCAAAGCAGGTAATTTACAGTGGGTGCAAGAGGGAGTGTGAGTACAGCAGGCTTGGCAGTGGAAGCGTCTTGCCACAGGTCCAGCCAGACTCTGGCACAGAGTCTGCAACAGGTACCCTCTGCACTCTGCTTGGCCCTGGCTAAAGGCTGTGCTTGGCTTCCCCAGGGGAAGATTTCCTCTTTCAGACCCTTTTCCCACTGTCCCTGTGGGACTGGGACCTGTTTTGTCCTCGGGCTCATTCTGGAGAGCCAGGCATGCAGGGCCACTGCCTGCTGGAGGAGGGACAAGGGAGCTGAGGGTGACATGTCATGCTGGTTCTGAAGGGTTCTCTGGGCACAGAGATGCCCTGGGAAGGAGATGGACCCTGGCACTGGCTTTGATGCCATCTTGGCCACCCCCAGGAGGCTCTGGAGGCTGCTCATTCCTCCCACAGCAAAGATGAGTCCCTGGGGTGGGTACAGCAGCCTGGGGACCTGCCAGCTCTGGGCTCAGCCCTCATCTCCCACCTTGCTCAGCCAGGCTCAGCTGAAGGAATGGTGCTGCAGGCTGAGTGAGGGTGAAGGGCTGGTGTGAGGCAGAGGTGGAGGGAGGTGTTTGGGAAAAGTACAAGGGTGTCTCACTCATTCCCTGGGCTGGCGCTGCACTTCCAAAACCATCCTTCCTGCCAGACCCCACTGGAATCCTAATGCACTGTTTATCTCTGCAGCTCCACAGCTCTGTGAGAGGGAGATGCTGTGCAGGAGCCAGAGCAGGATTTCAAGCTAATTGGATTCTGTGTCTCTGTGGCTTCCCGTGTAGGCAGGCGACTGGGATTAGTGCAGCGTTTCTGAGGAATGGAGGAGAGCAAGGATGACCTGCATAGGGATTTCCTCCTGCACAGTCTCTGCTGCTACCTTCAAGTAAGGAACTGAGCAGGAAAGGTTTTGAACAGGCCATCTAGGTGGTAGGGCCCAAAGCAGCATGTCCCCACCATCCAAATCACTTCTGTTCTTCTTAAATCTTTCAGCCAGGTGCAATTCCCTTCCCAGGGAAGCAAACAGCTCGAATACCTCCTGAGCCTGAGCCAGCCTGACATTGGATTGGTCTCTGTTGCTGACTCCTTGTCAGGAAACCAGAAAGGGAAATCAAAGAACCAGTGGCTCCTGTGGTCCACCAGCCACCTGCCTGCCTTTCCCTCCCTGGCTGCTGGCTGGGAGCAGTGCACATTTGAACCTTCTCCTTTCTCCCATGTTCCTTGCTGTGTCTCAGAGCCTGTCAGGGCAGGATCCAGCTCATTAACACAGATTTATTCCTGTATAAACATTTCATTCCTTTAATTGCGCGGCAGTCACGCCGCCGGCAGCGCTGGCTCCGAGTGTGCCAGGTGTGTGCGCCCGCAGCCGGGACACGTGGCCGAGCACTCACACCCTGGTGACACACACCAAGGTGCCCACGGGGGGAAATCTGAGCTGTGCAACGCAGGATGGGCTGGTCTGGGAGAGTGTGTGCCCCCAAGCACTGTCTTATGGGATGATAGCAGGTCTGTGGGGTCAAAGAATCACAGAATCCTAAAATGGCTTGGGTTGGAAGGGGTCAAAGATGATCTCATTCCAACACCCTGCCATGGGCAGGGACACCTTCCACTATCCCAGGTTGCTCCAAGCCCTGTCCACCCTGACTTTGAACACTCCCAGGGATGGGGCAGTCAGAGCTGCTCTGGGCAACCTGTACCAGGGCCTCCCCACCCTCACAGGGAAAAATTTCTTCCTAATATCCTACCTAACCGTGCTCTCTGTCACTGGAAATCATTCCCATTTATTCCATCACTTCATACCCATGTACAAAGTTCTTTTCATCTCTCTTAGAGCCCCTTTAAGCACTGGAAAGAGCTCTAAGGCTTCCTCAGAAATTTTTCTTATCCAGGCTGAGCAACCTCAGCTCAGCCTGTTTCCAGAGCAGAGGTGTTCCAACACCTCCCTGGCCACAGTTCTGTAGTGGGACTGGAATATTTTCCTCGCTGTGCAGAGGAAGGGCAGAGGCCCAGAAGTGCTCAGCCTCTGGCTTTACAGGCAGTATAGCAGAACACTGAATGAACCCCTGTGTCAGCAGCTGTGCACCCCAAAAGCTGCTGGGATGCTGGGTGTCCAGTGTCTGTGCTGTGCTGAGGGACAGCCCTTGGGCACCTGGACAGTGGGATGGAGCCTTGACAGGGTGCTTGTCCCCACAGCACACACATGCAGGAAGCTGAGCATAGAGAGAGAGCCTGAGCCACGGTGAGAGCCAGGGAGGGGTCCTCCAAGGAGATTTAGGATGTGGCTGGTTCCTGCCCTTTGCCACTTACTCCCCATGGCACTACCAAAATGCTGCCATCTCCCAAAAGCTTCCTGGCGATCCCTTTCTGACAATGGAGCACCTCTGGGACCCCACTGGGTCAGGCATTGGTGCAGGAGGGTGCACCCAGCCAACAGAGCCTGCTGGGCTCTGAATGCAGGGGTGGCAGGTACTTGCAGACCTGCTGCTGCAGCTCATGGTCTCTTCTCCCACATCCTCATTCAAATGTTAATTTTATGGACGCCTTTATAAATCTTGCGGCTTTCCCCTGTCCACAAGCTACGTAGATTTCATCTTGTTGAGAGGTGACATTTCTGGCCTTTGGTACCAGGCGATCAATTTAATATTCTGAGAGTAGTAAAAACCATGGGATCATATTAACTCATGATTACTGTGCTGCTCCTTCCTGTAACTCTTTCTGTGCCATCCGAAATGCCAGGATGATGAATAGGTGCTTTAGCTGCTGGCAGAGGCACAGGCACAGGACAGCACCAGCCAGAGCCAGCCTCCTAGCTGGAGCAGCTGCCTGGTGTCCAAATTGTGAGCTGCTATTCTTCTGCTGGCCAAGAAGACAGAGGTTTGTGCCCACCTCTTTGTTAGACCTGGCAGTCTGGAGAAATGCTTGGACCTTTCCTTTGAGGCCCTTCCATGTGTTCTGAGCTGGGGACACCTGCAGGTCTGCCAACCACCCAGCACATTAATTTGCCAGGCTGAAAGGAAAAGGCATCCCTCTGCTCACTGTGAGGCAGCCTTGCTGCCGACCAGCCCGGGAAAACATGTTTGGGTCATTCCATCAATGTAAAGGTTAAATGTTTAACTGCAGCTATTGAAAACAAAGCAACAGCACCAACAACAACAGCAGCAGAGGAACTGGATGCCTTACAAATGTCTGGAATTAAGATCTGCACCTAAACACCTACCAGGTACAGTGCACTGAGGTCCTGTCTGGGCCCTGCCCTGTGTTGGGAGTGTTGCCTCTCAGCACTTTGCAGAGCTGCCCATAGGTGACAACAGCTCAGCCCCACTTCATCCCAGCTGACAGCCTTGCAAAACGGATTTTTGGACTCTTATTTTATCCTGGGAATTTTGAAGGAGCACCTGATATGCTCTCTCTGCTGATAAAGAGGGCTTCTTTATGTTGTACCTTACTTTCAGCCACTCAGCCTCTGTGAGTATGCCAGTGAGAGTTACTTGAATATAGGTCCTTTGTTAAGTAAATATGGACCTGGAGGTGTCATTGTTTTCCTACCCTGTACATCTCCTCTTTCAGTAAATCATTAGATTTCTCATATATTTAACTCTTGTTGTTTTGCAGAAAAACACTTTTTATTTTAGCATCATAGAGCAGGTTGTCATTTGGAAAACGTGCTCTCAGCTTTCATGGTTCCATTACAAGTTGCAATATGCATATTAGTAAAAGGAAAATCTAAAACCTCATCATGATGCAATATATGCAAGGGTCCCATAATGCCCGAATTCCCTCTTCCTGTCACATTTATGGGCATTTCACAGCAACTGTCCTGCTGCCAGGCCATTGTCTCTGGAGTCTGGGCTCACCCTTTGTAGTCTGTATGCCTGGTAAACCTCTAGAGTGCAAGGCAGACACCAGGAGACACGGGCAGAGGTCCTGCTCCATGTGTGCTCCTCCCTGTGCTCTCTCTGTGCCTGTCCTTGTCACCCTGTCTCCCCAGGATTGATGTTCTTCCAAGCTCTTGCTGGCACAGTCACCCTGTGATGGGGCCATTTGGGTCTGAGCTATGATCCACTGCAATCCACATCCAGCTGGCCCTGCTGACAGCAGACTGATCCTTTGGGGGGCTTTATCAAAAGGTTTGGTGGGACCAGCTCTGTGACTCTGCTGGCTCCTGAATGGAGCTCTGGTGGGATTCCCTGACCCCATGTGCTGCTGGGCATCAGTCCAGCCACAGCCTGCAGCCCAATGAGGCTGCTCTGGGGTGCAGGGGCCCAGTGAGCATCCAGATCTTTGCTGGGCTGTCACCTGAGGAACAGCAGCAGATGGATGTGGAAAGCCTTTAAATTCAGCACATGATCAATACTAAACTGATCTTCTGGAGTCTCTTATAAGATTACCCCAGCTTCATGCATCCAATTGCAAAAAAATCACTCAGCACACTAGGGAGATGTGAGAAATGCTGCAGCCCCCATTTAGGATGCATAGAGCCAGAGTAAGTGACTTCGCAATTGTTTATTGCAGTAAATAATTCATCCACTTTACATTTGGTTTTGTTGCTACCCCCATGCCCCTGCCTCAGCTCCTTTCTCTCAATCCTAAAATTCCCATGCTGGGTCGTTTCTGTGGTCATGATCCCCAAACACACACAAACAAACACAAATCTGTCACAGTCCAACTTTTCCTGAGTGCCGTACCGGGGAGAGCAGTGCTGAGGGAGGGACAATGCTGGTTCACTGCTTGGCTCAGCCCAGGCCAGGCTTTGCTGCCTTGGTGTCTGCCCCAGTTCTGCTTTCACACAGTGCCAGTGCACAGAACTGTTTGGAATACATTAACATTGCTAATAATGTTTCTATACTAATTAATAATGACATTTGAACAAACTAACACAAATTATCAGCTGGCCCAGTGTGAAGTGAGGGTTGCAGCCGAGACAGAGCAGTGATGAAGGGGCAGGTGCTGCTCTGGAGAGAGACCTGGCTGGGGCAGGTGCACCTCACCTGGCACCTGGGCTTGCCCAGGGCCAGAGCCAGGAGGGACAAGGCAGCTGGATGGGACCTGCTGTGGGGGTCATGCAGCCTCTGGGCTGGGGTGCCTGCAGGGCTCTGCTCATCCTGACCACACACACCTGCCAAAGGTGGATTCTGGTGGGCTTGCTGAGCCTGACAGCTCCTATGTCAGTGCAGGAGTGTTTTGTTTCAGCTGCTAAAAACAGATGGATGAGAGTCCCTGCCATGGGATGAAGCTTTTCGAGTCCTGTCAACTGAGACAAGACTGTTATATACATCTCTGAAGCCCTTGGCAGCATGCTAGCTCCTGCTTCTGGATAGTTTTGTCAAAAAGATCAAGTACAAATTGGCACGTGTCTCTTTGAATTGAAAATTGTTGGAGTCTGGAAGAGTGTTAGGGAGAGCACCACACCGGTGTGCTCAAGGCCCCTCTGGAGACACAACACAGGCTAGGAGAACTCTTGGGACAGATTTTGCTCCTCCTTGTGGAAACCATCTTGACAGTCTGTGCCTTGGAGCCCTGCAGACACTGTCCTGGGAGTGCTCCCATTTGCATAGGTGGGTGTTGAGGCTCTGATCCCACCTCTGGCTCTGTCCACTCCTGATCACTTTGAAGGACTGGAGAGCTGAGATCATGGTGGCAGTGGTCCTGAACTGCATCTTCAGGGATGGATCCTCCTTTACAGGCATTGCCCAGCCATCTCCACTGGCTCTTTTAACACTTCATCCAGCAAGGCAGCAGGTGACCTTTTGGAGCAAAATGATCCCAGCATCCATATGGTATTTTGCATGCTGTCCCCTTGGGATCTGTGAGTAGAGGCCAAATCAGTGTTATTCTCATCCACAGCTTTCAGAGGTGCGAGTGAGATTTTGCCATCTGGGATACAGTCACTGCTCTGGGTGATTTTTTTTCTCCAGGACAGAATCCCTGAATCACCTCAGGGTCATTTCTTGATGTGGCCCCTTGGAGCCCTTCCTGGGGCCTGTTTTTTGGGGGGCTGGAGCACCTCAGGCATGAGCTGCTTTGCCAGTTTGTGATTCCTGCTGCTCCTTGTGCTGGAATCTGGCTGCACATGGGTTGTTACCCCTCCTCAAGGTGTCAGTCCAAGGCCCCCAGTGCCTTGGGCATGCAGAGCATTACATTCCCAGCAGCTCAGGTAGGCACCTGCACATCATCAGTGATGTCCCCAGGAGTGGCCTGTAAGTTGTGCAAAGAGTTCTCCACCTGACCTTGGCCTGAGATTGTCCATTATGTCACATCAGGAAAGCCTGATTCTTGACCTGGAATTCTAACCAGAGTGGGGCGTGTAAGGAGGTGTGTGCACAGCCCTGCCAGACTCTCACCTCTCTGCAGGCTGCCAGCAAATGAAGGGGGATGGAGGAGCACAAGGTGGCAGCATCTCTGCTGTCCCTGGGCCAGTCCCTGGAGCACAGCACTCTGGATACCTCTGCAGATGGAAGCTGGTGGCACTCAGCACCTCTGGAACCATTCTTAAGGCTCTGAGCTTGTTTCCATTAAAGGTGTGTGCCTTGGCTCAAGCCCACGTGCTTCCCATGGGTTTTGGCAGGCTGTGCCCATGGGGCTGGCTGCTGCCAGTCCTCCTGTGCCAGCAGACAGCAGCTGGGCCTGGGGCTGCACTCGGCCGCGTCAGGCTGAGCTGACAGGCCTGGTGTGAAACAAGATGAATGGGCTGAAGTTGGTGAAAATTATTCTAATTTATAATCTGCTGCTTTGTGGAGCTCCCCAATTAATTCTTTCTAGATACATAAGTAGGCCACATGTTTGCTTTGCTTCAAATGTAATAAACATTACACTCTGTCCCCTGCTTTTGGTGCTGTGGTTCCTGTCAGAGCATTAGCCCCTGTAGCTAATTCCTCACACCTGTCTCTGAGGCTCCTGGGACCCAGGCTGAGCGCGGGGCGGAAACGCCAGGCTCCAGGAAACTTGTGGCATGGAGAGATAAATTGCTGATCAAAGGGCTAGAGCACAGTGCCTCTGAATATTTAGTCATAGGCAAGGCAGCCCAGCCCGCATGGGAGAGGGCTTTGTTCCTGACGGCGCAGTGAGCAGCCAGGGCGGGATGGGGTGCAGGGATCTGTGCAACCCCAGGCCACAAAGAGTGGGGCCCATGGGGTGTAGGGTCTGTGGGGAGCTGCTCTTCACAGCCCTGCTGGGGTCTGGATGTCAGCACAGGGCTTGCTGCTGCACCAAGGCACCAGCCCTGGGCAGGAACATCAGCCTCTCTGGCTGGTGCAGAGGTGACCCCTGCACCCATCCTCGGGGAAGGGGACTGCTGCTCCACAGGGCTGCAGAGCAGGAGCTGAGCACAGCCGTGGCTCTGGAGTCAGACCAGGAGCTGCAGCCTTGCTGCCCAGAAATCCTGGAAAAGCCAGGAAGAGGTGGGGAGGTTCCAGCAAGTAGGAGCCAGTGATTCCAGGATGTCCCTGGGACGTTCATGGCCATAAGGTGCCAGGATGCCCAAGGCCCACACTGCCTCTGCAGCCAAGGACAGGACAAACCCAGGGTTTGGGCACTGCTAGCCCAGGCAGCTGCTGTCAGGGGGAAACAGAGGTGATGGGCAGTTCCTTGTTCCTTCTGTGCATGTAAAAATAGAACCAATTTTACAATGCCTTGCTGACCCCTGTCACCTCCTTCCCTACGTGCAGGGGATGGAGGCTGATTCCGGATTTGCTGATAACAAGGATGCAGAGAGATTTGCAAGAGCAAAAGCCAAGTGCTGGGTGTTGGGCTTTATTTTCTGTTTTGTCACATGACTAATCAGAGACATCACTCTCTGCCTTGATTTCTGCCTCCTCTCCTGGTACCACCATTGTGGGCTCTTTACCTACCTAACAAGTCAAGCCCATCTCACAGGCCCCGAGTGTGAAAATGGGTTAAAAAGCCCAGGTTTTATCATTGCCATTACATCCATCCTCCACCTAAATTCCAAGAACTGCCTGCACTGAGGCAGCAAGCTGTGATACAGATGCATCCATGAACTTTTACTGAACTAGAAGTGACCCTGCTGTTTCTCCTGTTGCCAGTAGTTTCCATGGTCCCAGTGAATCTGGAGACTTTTCCCAAAGCATCCTCTCCATTCCACACACAGAAAACCTCCTCCATCCTTACCTACTTTCCCTCAGCCTGCTCAGCACCCTGGCCTTGCTCTGTGATGTTTCCAAAGGTGAAGCAGGATAGAGCTGCTTGGCTTGCTGAGATGCCTTTGGTGGAGGGTGAATGAGTTGGGGCTGCTGCCTGCTGGTGAAGGTGCCCACTGCCACCTGGTTTGATACAGTGATGGCTTCTTGTTTGCTGTGCAGAAAAGTGGGGGCAGATTACTTGGCACTTCGTCTGCACCATCTGCAGAAGAAAGAGAATTTTAAAAATAAGTTTAGAAAGCAGTTTAATAGTGGAATTCAGCACTCCTGCCACAATCACTGCCTTGTTCTTTTCTCTTGTCTGGCTTTAACCTTCACATCCACAGCTTCTCTGGTGGCATCCAAGTGCCAGAAAGCATCTGGCTGGCCTTTAGCTCCTGTCCTGCCCTGGGTGGTCCAGAGCCAGCAACTTCATGCCCTTCGGTGAGTCTTGGGACAGGGACGAATTCCTTGAGCCCTGGGAAGATTCCTTCCCTCTAGGGACGAGGTGCTGGCTTTGCACTCTGAGCCCCAGCACACAGTTCTGTGTGTGCTATAAGCACAAGGAGCCTGGCCCAGCATCTGCCAAGTGTCTGAGCACACCGAGGGGATGCACTTCCCCCCTACCCTTCACCATGGGGGTGAGCATTCCCTCTACACTCCCTGGGGATGTTCCAGCAGGAGAAGCCATGTTGGGGGCTCTTGTGAGCAGAGATGCCAGCCTGGCCTCGGAGCACGTGGCTCCCCCAGTTCCTGGAGTGCCAGACACAGGCACTTGTATGCCCCATGCAGGCCTGCCAGGGAGGGAAGCCAAGCAGCCACTGTTATCAGGCTCACACAGACCTTTCCCATCTGGCTGCTCTTCTGAGGAGTGATCCGCACTCCCCGCAGGTGCCGGCAGCCACCACCATCACGGGAGGTGCAGCCAAGGCAGGAGGTGCAGCTGATCTGCTTGCAGGGTCTCAGGCTGCCTCCTCTGATCCAGGTTGGTGCAGCCCCTGCAGCTCCTGCAGCCCCTTTTCTCACCTCAGTTACACAGAGCTGACAGGGAGTCCTGAGATCTGGGTCGGCTCAGGCAGCTTGAGCTGGGTTGCAAAAGGCTGGAGACACAAAGCTCAGTCTGGGTCTGGGTCTGGGTCTGGGTCTGGGTCTGGGTCTGGGTCCAGGTGTGAGTCCAGAGCACAGAGGATGGAGAGCTGGTGTGCAGTGACAAGAGGATGCACAGGATCCTTGAGACTCTAAAGCCACTAGTTCTCTCAACTGCTGTAGGGGCCAGTCCTCTCTGAGTCCTCCCCCCAGCCCTGCTGGGGTCTGCCAGGGCACTGAACACCCAGGGCCAGGGATCTCCTGGCAGACATGGTCTGTGTCAGCACTGATGCTCTTTCTCCTCCCCACAGCCATTTGCAATGTGCCACGGGCAGCACATGGAGGTGAAGGGAGGGCTTCCCACCAGCCTGGATGGAGCTCAGAACGAACACCTTCCCCGTGGTGTCATCAAGTTCTGTGTCTGCAGAGCCACTGAGGCTGAGCCAGGACATTGTCATCTCCCCTGTGTCTCCCAAAGCTATCCCCCCAGCTTCTGGGAAGGGCTGAGCTAAGTGGGTGCCCACCACCCTGTTGTCAGACCCTCTTGCAGAGGTGTGGGGCTTGGACTGGCTGTGCTGGGGAGGTTGAGCTGGGCTGCAGCCATGGCACTGCCTGCAGACGCTCCTGCATGGCACAGGAAAGCAGCAATCCCTCGAGTGCCTGCAGCTTGCTCAGTCCCTGGCTGATGGGGAGGGGTGCTGGCTCCTGGGAAGCTGTGCCAGGACACATTTCCAGGCCTGAGAAGGGAGTGTTTCTCCCTGATGGATGCTGTTTGTTTCAGAGGTGATGGAGCATTTGCTGCAGGAGCAGACCAAAGCTGGTGGGCAAAGGGGCAGCCAGGCTGGTGAAGCGAAACATTTTAAATGCTTTTCATTCCAGCTCTCCGCAGCCCATGCCTTGCCAGGGGCTGCTCTCTGTTTTCAGTTAACATGGTAACTGCATCAGGACCAAGTAAACAAGCTTTCCAAGTATGCTGCAGGAGCCAAGGCAGCTCTGGGCATCTTGGTCATGTCCCTGGGGACAGTGCTGCTGAGTGTTGCTGATGCTATGACACAGCTGCTCTCACACCTTGACTTTGGGGATCCTCAACACCTTCTCTAGGGAGACTGAGCCAGGGGTCTGGCAGTGGAGAGGAAGAGGACATCCCCCAGATACTTCCTTGGAGAGCAGGGCTTTGCTCTCAGTCTGGGCTGGACACTCCAGCAGGGTTCTGCATGTGTTTCCTGCTCTTTTGTCCTTCCATCTTCACCACAGACACAGGACAAAGCATCATGAGGAGGTAGAAGAGGTAACAGAGCTGAGCACTCAGAACCACCAAGCCCTGTCTCTCATGGCACCCCACTACTCGGAGAGCAGCGAGTGTCACTCCCTCAGCTTCCCTATCCTGGCCTGGCTCCTGTCCTGAATATATTTTTACATTTTGTGACTCTCAGAGGTTTTTAAATTTAATGGGTTCCTCTTTTTTCTTTCCTTCTTCTTACCACCTGAGCTGGATCCTCTCTGAGCTGCTGCCAGCTCCAGGGATTACGAGTGAATAATTTACGTCTGATGACACGTTTGAAGTTTAAGAAAAGGAAATGGCAAGTGTAGCCTGCTCCTCATCCCTGCCCCAGAGCCATGGTGCAGGCTGCTGCTGTTTCCCCAAGGGCAATTCCCAGGATTCCCTAAAGAGCCATATTCTGCACATGGCATGGCCCCGCTCGGGCATGGCCACCCAGGTCCAGGCAGCCTGGAGCTGAGGGCTCCCAGGGCACCACAGGAGCAAAGGGCCATTTTCACCCAGCTGCCCTTCCAGGCTTCTGCTGTGCCACGAGGCAGTTCCCAGCAGCAGCAGGAGGATCACCATGTGTGCCCTGACCTCCCTGCCTGTGGGAGGGACGGGGGCCAGCCCGGTGCCAGGAGGTGTTCCCTGCCAAACCAGGATGTGTCCTGGCAGCCCTGCAGCGCAGGGAGGAAGGCAAGGGGTGATAATGTCCTGCTGGGTGCTGCCTCGAGGGTCACCAGCCTGTTGTGTCCAGGTGCTGGTGGAGGAAGGAGAGTCTGGCTCCCTCAGCTTTGCTGAGCACAGCACACACCTCTGATCAACCCGCCTGGGGCAGAGAATCCCTCCCACACCCAGGGGCTGTGCTGCCACCACTGATGGGCTCTGGGCTGGGCTCTTGGAATGACAAGCTGGTTTCTAATTCTCAGAACCGGGGGCACAGGAAGATACTCCGGGAAATTATTTTTAACTCCCTGCGATTCACTCTTCAGGGCTAAGTCACTTTTATCAGTGCTGGTTCAGCCCCAATGAAGGCAATCTTTCCTCATACATACACTTCTCTCTGCAAGGTGGCTCTGACAAAATTTAAATATGAACTTTAGTGGTTTCCAGGAGCTCTTGGAAGAACTAACAAGCATATCACAGGGTCCAGCATTAAATCCTTCCCTGCTGGGATGCAGTAGAGAACGGAAACTGTCAGGCAGTTTGAGATCCACTTAGCAATTAGTGCAGATGAAAGAAGCACTAACGCGAAAGCCCTGGTCTCTGTGCTGCTGGTGGGAGGAGGGAAGGAATGTGTAAGAGAAACATAACAAAAAGCAACTGTGTATCCCACAAAACAATGAATCATTTTAACATTTCCAATCCTTTTCAAGCAAGCAGAAACAGTCGATCAATATGTGACAGAATTAAAGACCTGCAGTAAAACCTCGGAGCTGAGGATCTGTGAGAATTGTGAACACAGACTAATCTGTGAAATTCTGCATATGGCAATAGCACACCAGCAAGGACCAGCATATGCACAAGAGCCAGAAGCTGCAACAGTGTAAGTCTGCTGGGCAAGAAGGCTCCTCTGCCCACCCAGAGGAACGCCCACTGCAGGGGAGAAATCATCACTGGCAACGGATATGCAGCAGCTACAGAAAGCAGGAGTATTTCCCAGAAAACTCAAAGTTACAACAAACGTGGCCCTAAGCCATATCCTTGTAAAAGCCTGCGAAAATGTGATTCAGAATGTGTATTCATAAAAGCTGCAGCCATAGCCATGGTTCTGGAGGATTTGGGGCCAGTAAGATCATCTCATAGCCTTTACACTCTGAAGTGGTGAAAACAGCCAAGAGATGCCATTCCATGAGTGTCCCACAGGAACTTCAGGAAAATGACAATTCCAAGATGGTTTAGTAGGACGATATGGCTGGAAAAAGGAAAGGCAGGCATACCACAGCTAAACAGGTTGTATGTTTAGTTATGTGCTCAAGGGACGTGATGGACTGTATTTGAATCTGTTCTAATGATATCTATACTGGACCATTTAAAATGTAGTGGGGAAGACACAAGCACACAGTTTGAAAATACTAATATTTTTAGAAAATTAGGATCATTCTTTGGATCCTGGTAACTGAGTGAGCATAGGAGCCCCACATGATGCACTCACAACATGTCTTTGGCAGGTTCAGGTTCCTGCAGTTGCACTTTGGAAAAGCTGAAGAACCTTGCTATATACTCACAGAAACCTGCTAGTCACAACAGCAGGACAATAAATGGCACAAGGAAAGTGCAACTTTAAACTCAGTGCAGTGGGACTGCCACAGGATGAAGGAAGCCAGGGAACTGACTGTATGTGCACATATATTGCCAGTTAATCTAACAGTGGTGGTGGCTGAGCAGGATTTGAGTCAGAGGGAAGAGAGCATGATGAAAGATAAGCAGAGCTGGGGTTGATGCTGCACCTCCAAGATGTAGGCACTGAACCAATGCTCTTGGGTACAGGAGGGCTTGGCTACTCTTTCCCAGCCACATTATGGTGGTCTTCCAAGCCCAGACTGCATATTCTTCACAGGACTCAGCACTGCTGTACTCCAGCAGTGCTCACATCACTCTTCCCTTCTGGGATGTGAGTCCAAAGACCATCCTAGTAACAGAGATAAACAACTGTTTTCCAGCTTACAGCCTCTCCACTGCTTTTTGCAGCCAGACTGTGACTGTCACTGCACCACAGTTCTCCCGTCATTATTACAGGAAGATTTCAATTGCTTTGAACCCCATTTTTCTCTGCCCTTGGGTGACCTCGGGGCTACAGAAGAGTGTATGAGAGAGAGTGTTTGTGTGCTTGTATGTGTGTGGACTAGGGAGAGAAGGACAAAGGGAGAGCCTATCATGGTCCTCCTGCCATGGTCAGCCCTGGTCCTAACCTTTCCATCTGGCTGGGATCCTAGGATGCAGCCCAAACTTGATGGCCCCCAACCTCTGCCATTCCTCATTTTCTTTGCCCTGTCTTTTTTATATTGCATATCTAGGGCACAGCTTCAATTATCCTCTCTCTTACAATGCCTAGCTGGTGAGCTGTGCATCTGGATGTAAGTCTTGGGAGCAAACAACTTGGAATAAGTCCCTGTGCCACTGAAGGGAGGGCACTTTGTGAACACATCCCACAGCAGGGGCAATTCATCTGCCTGCCCATTAGCAGAGCCAAGTACTTGTCACTCGGCTTTCTTCAGTCTGGGCCTGGACCAGTAAAGCAAATGTTGAATGACTGCTACAAATAACTGCCCCTACCACCAATTTTTATAGGCAGAGTGGCAGCATTTCATGCTGGGCACAACAAGCAGTGGAGATGAAAGCTCAAAGCCAAATAGACATCACAGAGCCAGTACAGATGTGATTTATTAAAGAAATATCTGGATTGCAGAGGAAGCAGAAAGGTGTATCTTGAAAGGAACCTTTACCGCCTATAAGGGAAAAGGAACAAGGGCTGTGAAGGAAGGGAAGCTGCCAGGGGCAAAAGCTAATGGGCCTGGTCCTGGGGTGTGCTGTCAGCAGGGGACGTGTGGCTGGGAGCCAAAGGGTAAGCTGTGCTGCTTCATCTGTAGCCGTAAAAGCAGGAGCTGAGTAAAAGGGCTGCCCAAGCTGAGATGAGAGGCAAGAGAGTGCTGCTGGGGAAGGCAATAACCCCAGGCTCCCACAGGGGACTGACATTCTTTACTGTGGTTTGTGCGGAGAAACCAATAACCACACACCCATGTCAGCAGGGCACGTTGCATTCTGCATCCTCCCAGGGACTCCAGCTCCTACCTGGTTTTCCAGATCCAGTGCCTGAACTGGCAGTTCTGACCAGACTCCCCATCCATTCCTCCTTTCCCAGAGTGCAAACACAGCTGCTCCAGGCTGGTTCCAAGACTTGCGTCCCCCATCACTGCAAACAGGCCAGCCCTGTGCAAGGATAAGTGTCCAGCTTCCAGCTGGACATGCTCAGGCCAGGCTGAGGTATTTGTGGGGGGAGCCTTAGGCCTTCCTTTTCCCATGCTGTAGCCCCCAGCTGCCCAGCCTGTCCCCCCATGCCAGCGCATGGCAGGGACAGTGCCAGCACATGCTGTCCCCAGCCCTGGAGGCACTCTGAGCAGCAGAATCTTCTGCATTAGGTCGATTTCAAGAGCCCCTCCAGGTCAGTTAGCAATTACCTGCACCAGATACACTCTTAGAAAGGAGCTTCTGATCTCTTCAATGCACTCGTTTTCCTCTTTCAATTTCAAATTCGCCTCACTGGAAATAGGCACTTCAGCCTCTTTTACAGACCATGGTGAATTAGGATTTCGTCCAGTTCTGTTGGTTTTGCTGATATAGATGTTTTCCTGTGCAGAGGCACTGCCATGGCCAATCCGAGGTGTGTCCAGACCCCTCCTGTTCAGCCACTTCCAGCTGAGCCTGCGGGTGATGTCATGGTACTGAGTGTTCCTGCACAGACCCTTGCATGTGCTGAGCAGCCTCTCCTGGGATGGGCACCCCGGTTCCAAAGCTCCTGTTATCAGTTCAGACTGGTGCCCCATGCTGTTGAGACATGGCCAGTGAAGAATACCCTTCCTTGAAGAGCCAGCTGAAGTGCAGGTTTCCACCTGCATACTCCAGGTTTGTCCTGGAAGGGAAGGGACTGGAAAGAACAAAACCCAGGGCATTTGCATCTGTCCTTATTTTTGCGCTGAAACCTGACTGCCATCCACTTGTCACAAAGACATTTTTCACAGTGACATCCTTCATGCTGAGCTCTTCCAGCACTGCACTGGTCACACGGTGGGAATGCTCCAGCTGGTTCATTCTGCTGCTCAGCTGAGGGAGACACATCTTCTGCCTGTGCCCGAGGACACACTCCCAAGGGAAGGGAGGCTCTCTGCAATCCTGCAGCTGGTGAATCTGCAGCAGTCTCTGGGGCCAGTGTGCAGCCATCCCCTCGTGGTCCCCTCACAGGCTCAGCTGAGGTACCAGGGCCAGCTGGTTGCAAGCAGGCACAGGCTGCTGAGAGGAGGGCTGGCAGTTTTCTGCTTGCCTCATCAAAAGGCACCCAGAACCCAGTGGGGTCATGCAGAGCCCTCTCCCAAAACTGGGGTTCAGTGCTCAGAGGCAGAAGCAATTTTACATAAAGTTCAATTAAATATTTGCTTTATAATTGCGAAACAAATTATTCATAAAGGCATTGGAATCTAATCACAAGGCTGACACCGTGGAGTCTGCAAATGACACAGTACTCGGAGAGAATAAAGATGGGGGGGAGCTGCCAGGCTGTGGTGACAGGCAATGCCTGAATCTGTGGGGCAGTGGGAATGTTCCCAGAAAAAGACCCACAGCAGCACAGAAGACCCTCAGCAAGTCAGGGTCATTTGGCTGACTGAGTAAATAGGGTGGCATGTGAGAAATGGCTCTGGGCAAGAATTTGGGGTGTTTGGCTCAGGTGTGCCCTGAGCAAACAGGGCAGTTCTGGGCTGTGTCCCTCCCAACCATGTTTTGTCACCTCCATCTTCATGTGGACATGCTCTGTGTTGTGTTACAAAGTGTCCCCTGTTCTGCAGGACTTGGGTGAGCACAGGACTGCTGCCTTCAGCTCTGCCCCTATCTCCAGCAGGAATCATGGTGCTGGACCTTTTAAGGAGTGCAGAACCTCTCCCACAGCCATGGGCTATGAAGAAAGTCATGTGGTACAACCTGCCTGTAGGGTCCATCCTAAACCATCCTAAACTGGAGCAGCATCCAGGAAAGGCAGGAGGCAACCTGGGCATGTAACAGGGCATCCCACATTGCAGCCCTCCAGAGACAGGCAGTGTGAGACAAGGATGTGCAGCTGGCAAGAGGTAGCTGAAAAGCTCAACAGGAGCAAATGTGACCTCCCAAGGACCCTCTGCAGGGAGTGTGTCAGGGAGACTTGCTCCCATGCATCTTCATGGCATCCTGAGCTGCAGCTCTGTAAGCAAAGCCCCCTCTGCCAGTCTTGACACCAGTGTTCAGCTCCTTTCAGGGTAAATTTTGGAGGGCAGCAGACTGAATCCTGCCCCCAGGGGGAGCGAGGCTGTGGGACTGAGCTGTGTGCATCTCTGTTGTTCTGCTGAGACGAGGTGGGTGTGGCCAGGGAATGAGCACAGCTCTGCCGGACAGGTGCTGAGCCCAGCAGCCAGGGATTGCTTTGCCTAACGAGGGCCCAAACAACCCAGATTCTGTCCCCTGCTGTCATTCTGGCCTGTGGGCTGCGGGCTGCCCTTGTCCTGCCAGGGAGAAGCCCTGCAGGGCACCCAGTGTTAGGAAAGCTCTGACTGACAGGGGAGCTGGATCCTGGACAGAGCCAGACTGGAGATGGATTGCCTGCCTGCCAAATGTGGACATTAGACAGGGAGTTAGATTAATGGGAGATGGCTTTGCCAACAGAGAGGTGAGTCACAAAGCTTGTCCTGTGCTGAATCTGTTTCTCCAATAGGGAAGGAGTAGGAGGATTTAGCAAGATTAATCTCTCATAGAGTTGTGAGAATAGCCAAGATTCATGGGCTTCTCAGTAACAAATTTCCAAGTAAGCAGACAGCACTTGGGCTTGCTCCATGTGACACAGCACAGATCTGCACTGCTAACTCTGGAGTTTCCTGCCACTGGTCACAGGTAAGATTGACCATACTCCTGTGCTCACACATGAGACCTGCAAAGCACAGGCTGCACAGAAGCACCAAGCAAAGTGATGAAAGCATCAATTCCCTGAATTTTCCTCAAGTGGTCTGCAGCTGATGTAACCAAAACAAACAATGTGGGACCTTGCACAGAACAAGAGAAGGAGCTAAGAAAGAACTCCTCTTGGCAGCTGAGAGGAGCTGGTGACACATCAGCTGGGAGAGTTTGCCAAGTCTCTGCCATCTTTGCATGAAGGAAGGGTAGGAGCAGGGTTAGACAGGAGCCAGAACACCTTTCGTGGTGTGACCAACACTTCCCTCTGGACAGCAGTTTGTGACACAGCACTGACACACTGGCAGGATCTGTTAGAGATGGGGAAGGCAGAGCAGGCTGGTCACAGCTACTTTTTGCCAGATGATGGGGAGTTCTCAGGCAGCCCTGTGTCTACCCCCTCCAGAACTGAAGTCTCCAGAAAGGAGGATGAGGCCAGGTAATCTTGAAATCTTGGTAAATAGGTTTTATGTTGTGTTTTAAGGAGCTGTGGAGAGAAAAATCTCAGTGCTAGTGAATCAGAGATATTTTTTTGGAAAAGGAAGATTTCCATTCCATGTTGGGAGTCCTGTTTCTTTCTGATATTTCTTTAGTTGTTCATGTCATGGCTCTTCAGTCTGAGCAGTTTTACAAATGTGTTGTGGAGATGAAAGCACCAGGGAAAGCTGCTCAGGATCAAGTTGGAAAAGCTTTTAACTTTCAACTCCTTACAGACAAAGGCACAGAGAGGAAGGGGGGAAGTGCAAAGACTGGGAAAAGGAAGAGGAAGAAGCAAAAAGAGATAAGGAGAATAGATGAGTTAAAGGGACAGAGCAGAGAAGACAAAACACAACAAGAAAAGGAACAAGGCACCAGCAGACAGAAAGGGAGAGATAGGGAGAGAACAAAGCAAAGGGGCCTGGAGCTCAATGAGATGGGGAGAGTATAACAGAGTAAGGGAACAGTGCTGCAGGTAGAGGAGAGCAAAAAAATACAAAAGAGCTATTTAAACTCTGGGGTAAAGCAATGATGAGAATAAGAGGAAAAGGGAAGCCAGATGGAGACTAAATTCTCATGGAGATAAAGGGGATGGCAGCAAAGTCAAAGGATAACCTGTCCATCCTTCTGTCACTGCAAATACAAGACATGATAGTAAAGTGACATGTCAGCTTCTTAGAGGGGCTGAGAGGAGGTTGCATTCAGTGTTCATGGGGAGCCACAGGAGCGATCATGTCATGGGTGGTCCTTAGTTCTCCTGCTTTGCATCCTCCATCATCCCCTCCCCACGGTGTCCCCTGGCCATGTGACCTGGGCACACTCTGAAGCACCACAGATTTCAGGTGTCATGGAAAGACTGTCATAAAGTGCCTTGTCATGGCATTCTCCAGGGCTTGTCCAGGAGCTGGGTGGGACAGGCTGCTTGGCCTTGTCAGCACCTGCATGGCAGCAGCAAGAGGGCATGGAATCATGCAGTCATAGAATGGTTTGGGTTGGAGGGCACCTTTAAAAGTCATCCAGTCCAACCCATGTGTGATAAGCAGGGACTTCTTCAACTAGATCAGGCATGGAGCTGCTGTGCCACAGGGGAGGGGGCAATGGTAGGAGAGCCAAATCTTCTGTGTCTTCAGAACAAAGGGGTCTTAGCAAAAACAGGCTGGAAAAGGGCGCCGTGACTACAGACAAGTGCTGAGACCATCTCCTCCCAGTATCACACCAGCTTGTTGGATGCTTTTTGCCAGGTGGGCTCAACTCCACCTGCACTGTGTGAGGTGGCCTCTTGGCTGTCCCAGGGACAGGATCTGGGTGTTCCCAGTGCCAGTGTCATAGCTGGCACAAGAGCCTTGCAGCTGTCCCAGGGCTAGATTGGCATTGAGCACACGGTCTCTGTTTGCAGACTGTGTTAGCAGTGGAGCAGCTGTGCTGCAGGCTTTGCTCCTTTCCCTACAAGAGCATCAGGCTCAAGTGGGATCTACTTTGGCAGCAGTGCTTGCAGCTGGGAGGTCTCTCAGCCTCACACTGGGATTGAGGACATTTCTAGATGCTTCTGTGTCTGAAGGGGCTGATATGGAGCATTTCCTAAGATGTCTCCAGGGCCCCCTTGGCCTTTGAGGGTGGGAGTCATGCAGCAGCAGGATGGTGGGAAGCCTTGTGCCAATCAGTGCAAAGGTGGGAAATAAAGCTGCCAGAGCCTGCTGCTGGATCTGCATCCTGCTCATCTTTTGTTCCTGGAAAGGAAAAGCTACTCCTCCTGGATCTACACTGTGGTTATAAGCCTCTCTTTTGCTTTCCACCCACCTCTCCCTCACCTTCAGAGCACCTGCCTAAACAGGAAGCACCAGATCCAGGTAGTTTGTGGATAACCTGCTACTGGGTTACTGTTATTTCTTTACCAAATTGGCCAAGCAGAGGGTTTGTTTGCTTTGCACACAAGATGCTGTACAAATGGAGCAATACAGCATTCCCTCCTCTGGTGTTCTCTTGTGTTCCTTTCAGGGCCAAACTCCAAGGCCAAATAACAGAGAATGCTGTGGACACAGGAGAGCATTTTCTTCAGGTAAGATGTGAGTCTCTGGGCAGTGGAGACTGGAAAATGTCCCACTGGAGTCTGTTTGCCTGAGCTGTGACTAAAACCTGACTTGCAAGAGCAGATTTATCTGTCCCCAAATACATTATTGCAGTCTTACCAGCCTTGAGCTTTTCCCTGCTTCCATCTTCCACTGGCTCTGATCCTGCCCAGAGTGGTCTGTACACCCAGCATCCTGCTGCTGGCATGTGACTCTACTGCAGGCAACAAACTGTGTTGTCACTTCTGACCCTGCACCCTCAAAATGCTGCTGGGTCAGGACAATGCCCACCATGCTTCAAGCAAGACTCTGGAGAAGGCACCAAAAAGATCTGAGGTGGGTGCTGAGGATGCACCCTGTGCACCACCCTGGTGCACAGCAGGAGGGAGTCTGACAGCCCCAGCCTCAGCCCTAGAGATGCCCAGAGCCCCTGACAGAGCTCCTGCCACCATGCCACTGGGCCATCAATGCCCAGCATCGTTCAAAAGGCAGTGGAAGCATGGGCTGGGGTCTCTGTCTCTGGCCTGTCTGATGCCCTGGCACCTCGGCTCAGTCCTGTGCTCCAAGCACAGAATTAGATCTCAGCACCGGGCACTCCAAGGTTGGCAGTGACCTGCGGGTGGCCAGGTCTGCCCCTGCCCCTGTCCGCGCCCCGCTCCCGCCCCCGGGGCGGCCGGCAAGGCACTGGGGCGGCAGAGACGATGCGGGCGCTCGGTGCGGGGGCTACAGCACCACCCTT
>JANPWX010000274.1:336779-446467 GCA_024734555.1 Trochalopteron elliotii | reverse complement strand
GAGCGCGGGCTCGGCCCGGCTCTGGGGTCGCCGTCGCCCCCGGCCGTGCAGTCCCGGGCCCCGGGGTGCCCCGGTGTGCCCCGGTCTCCTTGGTGTCGGCTGGCGAAGCCAGAGGTTTGATGCCTCCGGCCCGGCCCCACCAGCGGCGAGTCCGAACACACCTTCCAATTAAAACAGTCCGGTGCTTGAAGAGCTGCAGCTCCTTTTTTAACTGGTGGTACCTTAAAACATCCTCTTCGGGCTCCTTCCTATCCAAGAGCCATCTCCCCATTTCTCTGGCTGAGACCAGAGCCTCCGTGCCCATTCCGCACGGAATTTGCTTTGGGCGCGTGTGGATGGGTGGCTGCTGTGCCTGAGGAACCCAGCGGGAGCCCTTAGAGCCGGCAGGGTAACATCTCTTTTCACAGAGCCACATTTTTTTCTAACAACAAACTAAAAATAACTGTTCTAAAACTAGCACTTTCCTCATTTAAAATGTGGTTCCCAAGTGGCTGTGCACAGGCCTTCTGGGAGCCAGAGCTGCAGCCACATCTGCTCCCTGGCGTGCCCCGGCCCAGTGCTGCCACGCCAGGTGCCTCTCACCGGGCAGCCGGGGAACCCACCCTGTGGCATCTGGGCTCCTGCGGGCACTGGTGTGGGAATGGAGGGATGCAGTTGATGCCTCTTCATTTTTATTTGATTTCTGACAGTTTTAACATCCTGCACAATCTGGGGGAATCTGCCCTGTCTTCTCATCTGAGCTCGTTTTATGCATGAGCAAGACCAGTTACAGGGGTGATGGTGTAGACAGCAGCAAGGAGGGGCAGGCTCAGGAGTTCAGGCATAACTTCAGAAGACAGTGCTGTGCACCTCAGGGAAGCCTTTGGACCTGAGAGGGCTACGAAGGATGGGTGGCTCCGCCAGAGCTCTGGCTCTCCAGAGCCTGCTTGCATGGCCTGAGGAAATAAAGCAGCGATGTGCCTCTCTGTCCCTGCTCCGAGGTTGGTACTTGCACTGTTAAGATGCCGTGTGTTGCAACATAGTCTTGCATACCACTGAGGAAATCTCAGCTCATGACTGTTTCTTTGGGACCCGTTTCTGTCTCTTCAGAGTACCCAATGCACAGAGCATGGCTGAAGCCTGAAGTCTCTGTACTCATAGATTGCATGCCCAGCTCAGAACCTGGGCTTTGCCAGGTTTTCCCTATGAGGCTGATGGATGCTCTCCACTTCTTTCAAGAGCACTGGGTAAGGAGTATTTGCAGCAAAAAATTATCAGGGTTGGAGATCATTGTCCTGGTACATCAGTTTTCAAATGCTGAAAATAAATTGTTTCCCTGGCTTTGAGTCTGAAACGGTTTCTCTATGCTGGTGCTGTGTTTGTTTGTGTTCAAGGCCAAAAGGTGGTTGTGCTGCTCATTGGTGAATTCCCTGAAATGTTGACAGTACCGTGACAGTAGCACAGAGCAGAGCCCACTGAAATCTGAATAAGCTGGCCCAGATTCTGTGCTGACTTTTGTCTCAGGTATGTCTTTGCTCTAGTGAGGTGAGGGTCAGATCAAGTGAGGTTTGGTCTCTGTATGAAATGCCGGTTGCTGAATAAGGCGGCGCTGAAATTGGTGGGCTTATGAAAGAAAAAGTATGTGGTGTTTCATAGGTAAAAAAGCCGGTTTTGTTCCTGCCATAAAGAGAAAAAAATGCCCTTTGCTTTTTGGTGCATTGACACTTTATAATATGATATGGTGATTTCATACCTATGACACAGAAGTGGCTACTAGAACAAGGTCAGTTTTAAAACTCTTTTTCAAAAGAAGCTAGCAGGCCGCCAGAAAAAAAAAAAAAAAAGAAAAGGTTGTCTTTGGGTTAAAAATAACAGTTAAAATCCTATTCTTCCTAGCTCCATATATTAAAAAAAAAAGATATTTTCATGATTTAAATGCAATGTCATGTTTGAAAAATTCATAGTTCTTTCCTGTGTGTAAGGATTATGAGAAAAGGGTCACAATTTACTGTTTGTTGTTTATATTGTCTGGTCAGCTTTTGGAGGTATTTCTGCACATTAAAAATAATATTGAGCTAGCAAGACTTTTTTTGTAGCAAATTTTACTTTTGTGCTCATAATCACTATCCCATAGCAGTAAAATTTGGCTGCAAATATTGCAGAGGGAATGTTTGTTTATTTGAAGCCCCTTTTTAACCCACGGACTTTATTTCACTAGAAGGATTAGATGGTTTGTGAAAGCTTGGAAACAAGACCGGACTTCAGGTGGGATTTAATCTGCTGTTATTCCTTCAAAGTACAATTACGTATTTTTTCAAATAGTTAGTTTTTATATTTTAAAAGCCCACATTTTAAAAGTAAAGGAAAACAGTTTGAAAAAGAAACAGTGTGGTGACACTTGGGTTCTTCCGACATCATGTTGCTAAAGAGTATTCATGCATAAGGATACAGCCATGTATGAATTTGTGTTATCTTTTAACCATGTGGTTATGCAACTGTGTTTGGGTTTACAAGCAATGACACTTCTCTGCAGATAAGTCCATGCATATCCCGAGGCACAGGCCATTTTGAGTGATCTGCTTTCTTGAAAAATTACGTGTAAAGATGAGGTGGGTGTCAATCCCAGCCAGATTCCTTGCCCGAGGTTTTAGGTGGGCACAGTGTACAGCTCCTTGCTGTTCTCAGGATCTCTTTTGTCTCTACCACCAGTTTATCCCATGGTGTTTCTTTGTGGAAGGGGTGCCCGATGGGAGGGATGTCACCAGCTTAGCCTCAGACTGTTGGTTGCTCTGGGAATGTCCTGCCCATGCCCTCAGCACCCATGTGCTCTTTGCTCTGTGGTGAGCAGGGTCCCGTGTGTCACCTTGGCTCTCAGGGGTGTGTATGTGGCTGCCCTGGGCTGCACATGAGGGCACAGATCTCTGTCCTTAGGCTTGGCTACTCCAGCATTCACAGGGCTCATGCCTGCATGTCCCTGCGAGCTGTGTTACTTGTGAAGTCCCAGCTCTACCCCAGCAGAAAAGCCAAGTCTTTGTGGCTGGATTTGGGCAGCAAATTGCTGCAGACTTGGAGTATAGGGTTGGACTTGGGCTCAGCTGTTCACCCAGCATGAGCTGGGTGTGCACTACCTGCTCAGCCCTGCGGGACATCTGTCTCTGCAGTTGTGTCCAGTTTGTGGGTTAGTTTCTGCTCGAGGGCTTAGGCATGGGGCTCTCTGCTCCTGCTGGCAGCCACTGCAGAGACCCATCCTCCCAGTTAGTTCACAGTTTCTTTTTCATTTAGTCATCACTTTCTATTATTTGCAAAGTCCATAAAAGGAATACAGCACATTACAGTAATTTTCAATTTTATCCTTTGCAACAACTCTGGTTTCAGAGACTAGTCCAGACTTTACTTTAGCCTGGCTCTGTATCTCCTGCATTTTTCTTTCTTTTTACTGTCCTTTGTACTATGGCAGGAAAAGAAGGGAGTTCTGTTTTATCCTCTTGGGGAATGGTTGTTGGATGGCATTTTTGTACTGGTTCTGCAAGACAACATCTGGGGAGCAAAACTGGATCTTTCTCCAGCAGTGTCTGCCTTTTGTTATCCCACAGGGCTGACTGGGATGCCTGCAGAGGGTCTAGGTCTAACCATGGGTCTTCTTGGTGATGCTGTTCCTCAGATCCTCTTGCAGTGTGGTTGGAATTCTTCTTGCAACTGGATGTCTCAGCTCTTTGACAGCATTACAGCACCTTCTTTTGAGGGCCAGTGGGACACTGTGGAGCAGAGCAGGCAGTAGCTGGCAGCTGGGTGTGGGGCCCAGAGCAGCCTCAGAGCTCCCTTAGCTATTGATATTTCCTGGTGCATGTACAGCAAGTGGGGATACAGGACTTCTGCTGGGAGGTGGGAGCACGAGGAGAGACTGTTCACAGCATTTGGGTTGTCTGGGGGTGCCTGTGCCCAGTGGCTGGGCATGGCTTTTGTCTTCAAACAGGTTTCCAAGTGCTGCCTCAGCTGCTTCCACACTGTGCTGACCCAGCCTCGGTGGTGGTGAGGGTGCACATCAGTGTCCTAGATGGCATCTTTTCCATCTAGGTGGGGGACAGACCCTGCTAAGCTGAGGCTCCTGCATTTTTCTTCTTGAAAGCAGGTGTAGTTGTCCCCTTGGGCATAGGAGCGGCAGCCAGCCCAAAGCTGCTCCATCTGCTCCAGCCCAAGGGCCAGGTTTGACTGGATCATTCACTGCTGCTACACCTGCAAGCTGAAAATCAAGGTGCTTTTCAGAAAGTGTCTCCTTTCTGCTGCGTGCCCCATCTCAGGATAGCTCACTAAACACAAGGCAAGGTTGCAATACTCAATGCAGGAAGGGCAGCACTTCTGTGTTCCCAGTCCTGCCCTCCTGCTCTTGTCTAGGAAATCTGCACTTGCCTCCTCTCTGCCAGCTGTGCCCTGTTCTGCTGTCCTGCTTTTACTCACTGCCTTGCCCCTCTGGCAGTGCCATCCATGAGCCTGGAGAAAAAACCCCAACGGAACTCATTCAGTTTTGACTCTACTCAGTGCTGCACTTCCTGATTTTGGATCTCTTCTGGGAGAGCCATGCCTTAGCTCACACTCCTCAGGGCTGAGGCTCTGGGCTAAGTGCCTGTTAACACTTATCACACTGTAGTGGGCAGGGTCTGCTCCCCTTGCTTGTCTCACACTGTCACTGCTGTCATGTGTGCTGAATTTGGCCCTGCCTGGCTCATGATGGAAGCTGGGGGGGTCATGGAGGTGATGGCTGAGCCTGATGCTTCTCAGAAGCACCCATGGATTTGTGGCTGCCTTGTAGGAGCATTTAGTGAGGTGCCTTGCAGGAGCAGAGCTGGGAGCCTCCTGACTCTGGCTTGGGCAGTGGTGTGTCAGGGCTGGTCACTGCATGGGCTGAAGTGGTCCTGTGCTTTGGTTGTGGCAGTTCTGGGAGCTTTGCTGATTGGGAAATCCTTCAGGGAGTCATGAAAGTAGAACTGTTTGTCTAATACCCTCTTGCAGACACCCCCTGCCCCTCTTTGTAGTTCCCCTCTGCTGCAATACTTGAGAGAACACCGAGGGGAAGGCGATATGGGCTTACTCCCCTTTGACACTGCCTTGCTTACTATTGCCTCTTCAGGTGGGGTTTTGTTAATCTCTTTCCAACTGGATGTAGCCAGTGGCATTAACAACTGCAGGTGACTTGAAGCTTGAGACCCTCAACTCACCTGAAGCTGCTGATGGCCAGAAGCTTTCAGCAGCCAATGATGGGATGTGAAGGTAGTCGCCATAGAAACATCTTGGGCAATAAATGAAGCCTTCAAAGCCCTGAATGCCTTTTGGCAGGAGCCCATGTGTGACTGTGGGTGCAGGTAGTGGTGTTCACCCTGCAGGCCAAGGCTGTAAGTGAGACATTTGGAAATAGCAGCTGTGGAAGCAAGCACAGGATCTGAACACTGCTTTGGTAAGCTGGCACTTCCCTGAGGCTTTGATGGCAAAACAGAGTCAGAGCAGGAGGGTGTGATGTGGTCACAACACTGGCCTGGCAGGAGGGAGATCATTCCCACAGATGAGCTGTCCAGTTCTGTGCAGCAAACAGCCCCTCCTGGGTGCTGCAGTCACAGGCTTGGTGCAGCTTCATCCCCAGTGCTGTGCACAGCAGTGCCTGGGGACTCAGCACAGCTTCTGCAGGTACACCCTTCTGTCTCTGGACTCTTTCTTGAGCACTGCTGCCCTTCCCTGTGCTCTGGCACTTGAGAGCTGTGTGCAGGCAGACCCAGCCTAGGGAGGGCCCTATACCCACCTGAGAGGGGCCACACACCTGGGGTGTGTGTCCCCTTGGCCCTGGCCTGGCTCTGCCCCCTCGATGCCCCTCTGCTGCCCTGGCTGGCTGTTTGCTCACAGGTCACTGACCAGGGAACCTGATCATCTTGATGGGAGCCTGTGGGGAGATGGAGCCTCTGGTTCTGAGGCCCCACTGTTGGTCAGAGGCAGCGAGGACAGATAAAGGTTTGGCTGGTTCAGAGAAACCATACTGGTCTGGCCATCCCAGGAGGGAAGAGAGCTGGAAGCTGTGGGCCAGGCCCTTGTTCTGGCAGCCTCGTGCTCTAGAATGGAGGTTCCCTTGTGCCAGATAGTAACTTCTGTGTGTGCCTGGGGATGCTGCACTCCCTTCTCCAGTCCTGCTTCCTTGCGTCTCTGTCTGTCACACTGGGATTATCTCCCTCTGCTCCTACTGCAGCTGCTTCCCAGAATCCCGAATCCCCAAAATGCTGTTTCTCCAATAATCCTTGTCATTAAAAGTGGCTCCTAAGCTCTGAGCACCTCCTCCTGTCCTCATCACCCTCTCTAGACGGAATCAGTTTGAGTTGTGCACATACTAACAGTGAGGAAATCGTTTTATTAACCTGGGACAGGACACTGTTTTGTCCCCCCCCGCCACTGCCAAACTCCAGAGTTACCCTTGGATCTTCCTGTATTTTCACTATTCCGTGTTTTTAGCTGTGTGAAAATGTGCTTTCTTTGCTATTGTTATGGCCCTAACTAGGCATGTGGCTGTTGCTGACAGCGTTGTGCCTGTGTGGGAGAGGGAATTGTTTCCTCTGCCACTGGAGTCTGGAAGGTCGAGGACGGACAGGTGAGGGAGGGGGTTGCTTTGAGAGCTGGACTTCACCAGCTTTCTGAGCTTGGCTGCCTTCCCACTTATGAAATACAGCTAAACCTTTTGATGGCAGGTAGGAATAGCTGAGCATCAGCAGTGTCCTTAAGAAATTACATCCCTGCTTAAACTTCTAAAAGTCAGCTGAACACCCGTTTGCTACGGCCCTCCCGGGCTGTTTCCCAGTGGCACGGCGTTTTCTCCAAAATAAGTCCTGCTGCGGTAATACTGTCCCAAGGCAGGGCATCACTTCACTGGGCATCCTCAGCTGTGCCGCAGGAGATGGGAATTCTTCCCGTGCCCGGTGAGCGGTGCCGGGGGGACGGAGGGCGGGCGGGGGGCTCCTCCTCGGGCCGGTGCCGGCAGAGGGAGCCATCCTTCCTCCTTTCCTGTGCACAGCCCGCCGTGCCAATTAACCAATTAATCCGAAAGGTGCTGCGAGAGTTGAGCTGAGAATTAGCATCCTCCATTGGGCTCTCTGCTCGTCTCGCTGAGGCTGAGAAGTGACTGTGTCTTTCCCAAATCCCTCTTTTCTGCTTTGTTGCCCAGGTTCATCTCTCAGGTGAGCCCTTGGGTGGGTTTGATCTGGCCCAGGTTCTTGTGGCCATGCAAGACAGGAGCAGGTTCCCTGGCAGGTATGGCAGAGGCTGATGCCAGTGTCTTGACCAGCTGGGTGTTTGGGCAAGGGACAAGCCCCGGGTGTGCAAAGGACTGGGGCTGCCACTCTGGGTCCCCATGGCACGAATGACCAGGGACTGTGGCTGACTCTGCAGATGCAGACATGGCCTTGCCTTGCCCAGGAGTTGCCAGTGGATCGGTGAAGGCAGACAAGGGCTTTTGAGCTGGAGCTGTGAAGTCCTGCCTAGAGGACTGACTGTTGTGCTGTCAGATGATGCTGCTCCTGTCCTTGGTACCACAAAGCAATGGATGTATGGAGTGAATGCAAGCACTGGACCTTCCCCAGCTGGAGTAGCCACCACAGGTGAGTATTTATGGATTTTTCTCTGAGAAAGCTGTTTACGTTTTTGTGCAGTGGGAGAGTTGTGTGTGGCTGGGAAGAATGCTGGAACCATCAGTTGAGGCTTTAATTGGTTTTGCACCTAGAGTGCTAATGTATTTTAGTGGATTAGATGGGAAGTGGGGTGGTGCTTGGCTGCTCCAGAACTGGAGATGTGAGCTCACATCACAGGACTGAGAGGCTCGAAGTGTTGTGCAAGGAGAATGGCAGCTTCTCACTCTGCCATGGCTGCTGCTTTCTGGTTAATGCATTTGGAAGGGTTCAGTCTGATTTCCTCTGCTCTGGCTGTGAATGTGGCTTGTGCTGGTGCTGCCAAGTGTTTTGGGCCTGTTGAGGGATAGCCTTGGTCAGCAGCTAAGCCCCACACAGCCAATTACTCACTCCCTCATTCCCAAGTGGGTCATGGGAAGAGGAAAGGAAAAGTAAAAGCAAGAAAACGTGTGGGTTGAGATAAAAATGGTTTAATAAGTGAAAGTGGAAGAAGAGAGAAGGAAAGCAAGGGATGTAAAGGCAAACACTCACTGCCTTCTGTGCATAGACTGATGTCCAGGAGTTCCTGAGCTAAGGGTGGCAAACCCCCCCAAGATCCCTCCTCTTCCTTTTTATTGCTGAGCAAGATGTTAGATGGGACAGGGTAGCTTTGTGGTGGATCTGGGTAATCGACTCCCAAACTCTTGTGCACCCCCAGTGTGTTTGCTGGGGGACATGTGAGAGCAGAGAAGGCTTTAACACTGCAAACACCATTTGGCAGTAGCTAAAATGTCAGTGTGTTGCCAGTTTTGTTTTGGTTGCAAACCTGAAACTCAGCACCAAGCAAAGCCAATTAACTCCCTCCCAGCCATACCCAGTCCAGAACAGTTAAACACCTTTAAGTGCTCATACTGAGGCCGATGCCTTAGCAAAGAGTCCTTGTCAGACCTGGGCAGCAGGAGATGGGGCCTCTGTCCTGTGGATCTGATGGCCACGGCACACCCAGGCTGGCCAGGACAGAGGCATGGCACTGCCTGGAGTGCTGCCAGGCATGGTGTGTGTTGGGAGAAGCTGGAGAATCAGTGGAATGCTGGAAAGCAAGCCTTGGTAAGCAGGACTGTGTGTCAGCGGTGAGCTGCTCACTCAGCTGATGTAAATTATCCTCAGTCTTTCAGAGTGCTGGAGCCAGCAGGACAGGGTCTGACCTGTGACTGCTCAGGGCTGCTGCTCAGCATCTCCCTTCAGTCCTTGGCCACAGGCTCCAGTCAAGTTTGGTGCTTCTAGAGAGGCATTTTCCAAACCTCAGCCTGTCCCAGGAGAAAATCCTACAGCTGAGCTTGTATTGCTTATAGTAAGCACTGTCAGGGTTGTGAAAAGCTGCTGTGAAATAGAAACGAGAGGGAGGGACTGTGAAGCACCAGGCTGGAAGGCCTTTTCTTTAAACTGCAGCTGAGCTGGGCTTAGGCAGAGGTAGGACACAATGTCTGGTCCTGGCTTCCAGAAGGCAGCACATGCATTTCCCTTGTGAGCGATCAAAGGCTGGGACTGAGACTCATCTCTCTCTCTTTTATATCTAGTCCATCACTGTGCTATCTGGTGCTTCCCAAGTATATATAGAAATAGCTATTTTTTTCCTTGTCCTCTTCTAGACAATGCCTGGAGTCTTTGGTAACTTTTTATGCTTTATATATATATGTACACAGAGGTCTGTCTGTGCCTCTGTACCAAGATGTGGAAAGCTGTTTCATGACTGAATGTTCTTGCTGTCCTCCACCATGGGGGCTCAAGGGCTGCCCAGATGCAGTGCTTATGTCTGGCTTGGTCCTGAACCTCACAAAGGTTTGTAATCAGCCCTGCTCAAGGCAGCTGTCTCTTGTTTTTCTGTTTTGGGATCACAATGACTGTGTGTTCAAGGTGTGAGTTTTGGTGTCACGCCACTGTGAGGTGTGATGGGAGAGGTGAGGGGCAAGACATGTACAACTCAGAGGCCCAGGAGGGCTAGAATGGCTTCTTGTCTGGACACTGCTTGGCTTTGGATGCCCAAACTCTGCCTGAGGTTCCTGCCAGCGCAGCAGCCTGAGATATAGGTGGTGGTTTGGAGAGGAGGACACAAAGCAACACATTTTGTCTGCACTTGCAGTCCTGGTTGACACAGTCCAGTGTCCTGCTGGAGCAGTGGGGGCCTGAAGATTGGTGTGGCAGCACAGGGGGTGCAAGTGAAGTTTGGGATTTCAGCACTTTTGCAAGTGACTGCATGGATTGGGTGTGGTGGGCTCTGGACTGGTGACTTGGGGTTGTTAATGGGTTCTAAGAGGATGTCATCAAAGGAGCTACAAAGGAGTGTGATGGGAGAAATGAAGCAGCCCAGAGTGCAGGCAAGGGTCTGCAGTGTAGGGACAGAGTAGGATGCAATAGCATGTGTGAGGGTGACAAAGCTGGAGAAAACCATACAGGAGTGGCTGTGTCTGTAAATGTGTCCTGCCAGTTCTCTCTGTTTCAAGCACAGAACTGCTTTGGGGAGGGTGGGGGGTGCTCAGAGCCAGTGTCTCTCCGTTTCTTTGATTGTGAGGATCTGTCACTGTCAGAGTACTGCTGTACTGAATGGAGAGGGTTGGGTCAGGGGAGTCCTGCGTGTGCCCTGGGCGTTCTCAGGGAGATCCCTTGCTGAAGCAGTGTCAGGCTGCCAGCCTGGGGTGGGGCAGGAGGACTCAGAGCTGCAAATGGCTGCACCTGCCTGTGTGAGTGTCTGTGCCCTCTCCTACACTCTCACGTGTTCCAGCACAATCCTGCTTGCTCACGTGTATGTATATCTCCTTCACTCCATCCTTTCTCATGCACTTTGTCCATTTGCTTTTCTGTCCTCCCTGTTGCTACTGTAATCTCTCTCTTTCTTTCTCCCTTTGTTGCCTGGGCTGCTTTGCTGCCTCTTACTTCACCATGGCCCTCTTTATTCCTTTGATAATAATAACATTAGAACATACATACAAGGCCCCAAGGTCCCTGCTTTGTGCAGATACATGAGGAAAGACCCTTCAAAGCCTGCGTGCTGGGTTGAGAAGATTCTCAGTCTCACTGTTTCCAGGAGTGTCAGAGGCAAAGGGCTGGATTGTGAAATCAGGCCTCTACAAAACCTCACGCTGTGTCCTGTGTCCATCCAGGAATGTCAGAAGTGAAGACGCCAGTCTTGTTTGATGGAATTTTACACCAAAGCCCTCAACCCCTGTGCCTGATGGAGGAGCTGAATGATTAATCTCCCTTTATCAGTTGTGCTGAGCGGAGTGGTTGTTTCCAGGGCTCCCAGTCTGTCCCTTCCTCATTGTGCTGTTGGTTTGGTAGTGACATTAAAGTGTAGCTACTTGCAGATTCTGTTCCAGTCTGCTGTGTTCACGTGCTTCAAGCTTTCAGAAATGTTCTCCCTTTCAACTGCAATTTGCACATTTGGCCTCTGCTGAGAGGTGATGCTTCAATGGGATGCTGAAGTCTGGTGGTTGGAAAGCAGTGTTTCTAGTGATGCACTGAGCTTTGCATATGTGATACCCACTATATTTCCTGTGCTTGAAGGCTCTGTGTAGCTGCTGGATGCTGGTTCACAGTCTGCAAATACAGCACTGGGGGGGTGGTGGAGGAGGAATCAAATCTTTTTCTTCCCTTGACAAAGTGGTCAGAGTTTCTTGCAGAGAGGAAACTGGTACTGTATCTGGCTTGCAGAATCATATCCAGAGACCCACTGACTTGTCATAAGGATGTATCTCTGCTCTGCTAGTCCATCACCACTCAGATGGTAGATAGCAAAAGGCTCTGAAATCAGGAGACATATTTAACACTTTTTGTCCCTCTTAAAATCCTCCAAGGAATGTACATCCTGTGTGTAGTGGTCTCTTTCAGCCTTGTTCAGCCACACTCCAGTCTTCTGATGCTTCCACTTCAGCTCTCTCGTAGGCGCACCTTCTGTTATTTATGCCTGTGTCCCGAATCTCCTTGCTGAGAGCTGGATTTGGGAAAAGAGCAAGCAGTAAAATCAAAAGCCATCACCTGTTCTGTGGTTTGCTGCTCTTTGCAGCCCTTTGAGTTTATATACAGCAAATGTCTGTTGCAAAGTCTGGCCCTACAAACAGCAACAGGCTGTTGTGGGATATTTGCTTCCCCTGTGATTTCTCTTTGAGCAGCATGACCTGTAGGCAGCGTCATGACTCAAGAAGAGTAGAAGGAGATGGGGGTTTGCTGTAGCAGCAGGACGCTCTGTTCTTGTCTCTGCAATAAAGAGCAGAGGGGCTGTAGCACCCTTGCCAGCCTTTTCCTGGGCAATGTGGACCACTGTGGAGCCTTTTTGCCAGCACTTACATCAGTCTCTTTGTTGGAGCTGGCTGTCAAGAGGATCACCTCCTTCTTTCTTTGGGCAAAGTGCCTCAGAGAGCCTGAGCACACTTTCTGAGGAGAAACTTGGTCTCTCTTCTGAGCCACAGACCTGGGGGAAGATGTCATTTGCTGATGCAGCAGGGTTGGCAGCTCTGGGTCCTGCACATGAAGATTTTGGAAATTCCACCTGGGACCACCTGTGTGTCAGTACTGGCAGCAAAGAGCAAAGCTAGAGGCTCCCAGAGCAGGTGGCCAAGGCCCCTCTTGATGAGATGTCTAGTCCTGTCCAAGGCCCTGCAAGAGGGAAGTGGGTGGTGTTAGCTGTTGCTGCCCTTAGGTCTGCCCCTTGTTGCTGTGCACCTTCTTGCAGCACTCCAGAGAGTCCCTGTTAGCTGAAGATGGAGGAGGAAAGCGATTTCTCTCTGGGCAAGTCATGTTGGAGAAAAATAAACTGAATCTGGCCAGGTGAGATTTTTGAACAGTACCTGTAAGTTCTGTTGGGGCTGCTGTGTGGGGGCTGCTTCTCCAAGGGTGTGTATTGCTTTGGACTCATTCTGAAGCTGATTGGAATGTGGAGAATGGCATCATTTTGCTTACAGGGGGCTTGTGAGAGGTGTAATGCTGCTGGCAGAGCAGAGACAATTGGTGTCTGTCAGTACAGTACACGGCCCTTCAGACAGGACAGAAATGGAACAGGACCTCGTCACCTGTTGCAGCATTTACTGGTGTGTGTTGGAAGATCCAGGATCTGCCCTTCCTCGAGAGAAGGAGGAAGGACCAGCCCTGGAAAAGGCAGTGGGACTGGTGTGTCTCTGTCTAAACTGTCCCATCACTGCTGGTCTGCAAACCCTCCTGCTCTTGCTAGTTAATATTAGTATTCAGTTTGTGGAACGGGCGATGCAATTAACACAAAGGTACAGTCATTCATTCTGACTGGAGGACTCAAGGGATCAGATGTACTGGGGATAGGAAGCGGAGGCTTTCTGCTGGGAAAGAATGTCACAGCACAGCGGACACAGAAATGAAAAGCTATTAATAATGATCCCGGAACTTCACTTCCATCAGCTGTTTATTTAAAGGTGCTCCATATTCAAAGCCTCCTGATTTATGTGGGCAATAACACTCACAGTCCTGGGATCACTTTTTTAAGCAAGGCTAATGGGGTGAAACCATCATACTGCGACAGTAGAGATCAAGCTGGGAAAATGATACTGGAGAGAAAAATAAACTATTGCCTAGATAATCCCTGAGCTACGCTGGGCTGGGAGCTGGTGTGAGCTCCCTGCTCTTCCAGCATTTATAAAGGCTTTTACTTCCTTTTTTTTTCCTTGGTCTTTGTGAACAGAATTTAGCGGGCATGGAAGGATATAAAAATTTGATTCTACCAGACTGGATGCTAAAATGCTTCTTCATTTGCATGCAAGTAACCTGGGATGTGTGGTCTCTCTGTCCTTGTCTTCAGAGCTCCCATCCTGACTCGGTCCATTCCCAAAGGACTGGTTCCTCTGGGGAAAGGTGCCTGTGCCCTCTGCTGTGTGGGTTTTGCCTGCAAAGTGGTGGCACAGGAGTGCCTGGGGGGACACAATTGGGATGTTCTGGGCTGTGGCACAGAGGGGATGAAGGGCTGCTCTGCTCTGGGGGCGTCTAGTTTCCATGTGGGTTCTCTTTATGGGACTGTTTGCCCTTGCAAGGAGAGTTTCTTGGTGGGGCCCAAGTTGGGCCATTGACACGTGAGTTTGGCCCTGAAAGTTTATAGGAACTCATGGTGGTTACCTTGTTCTGCAGTTAAACCATGACAGGAGGCTGGGCTCAAACTGCAAGAAGGGCTCAGGGCAGGGGAAGTATGAGTGTGGTGCCAGTTTCATCTGACTGCAAGTGAGCCCTCGTTGGACAGGAGCTGGTTTTAGCAGCTCCCTCTGGACGTGGGGCAGTGTGCAGGAGTGCCAGATGCTGGCCATCAGAGGGTATGTGGCTTGTGGTGTCTGCAGGGCAGTGAGCAGCTTTTGGCAAAGCCTGGCTGTTTTCCTGGGGAGGTGAAATAACCCTGAGGCCACCGAGCTGCGGTTTGAGCTGCTCTGGGCAGAGACTGACTCCTGGGACATGACTGTAAGCACTGCTCATTGTCAGGAGCTGGTAGTGGTGATGTGATTAGTAGAATGAAGCAAATGATTCCAAATAAATAATGCATCAATCATTAATGGTTGAATGCAAAATTTAGCCTGTTGCTGTTGTCTGCAAGTTGCTTACAAGGAGGTCAGTCCTTTATTTTTGCAGAAGACTGTTATCTGCAGCTCGTGGGCAAACACTGTGCTCTGGGGATTCCTGGCACATCTGCTCCAGGGTGTAGGTCCCTGGCCCAGCAAGAGGCTCTGGCCTCTTCTGGTTGCTCTTTGTGAGGGGGAGATGGGCTTTGCTTTGGATGAGTGTTTGTCAGGGTGACCATCCAGAGGCTCCTGTGGGGCTGCAATGCTCTGGTGCTTGTTCTCAAGAATGCTGCTCACTGCTGACCTGTTTGTGCTGCCCAGGAAGGGATGAAGAAGAGCTCTGATCATCTGGGCAGCCCCTCTCCTTGACATGCTCCTCTTGGAGATGTTGATTTTCAAACAGACTTGCCCAAAATGTACTACCTGTGTTGGAGACTCAGCTGCCAGGGATTTCTGCCAGCTGTGGTAGAGTGTTCTGCACAGTGCTGTATCTTAGCAAAGCATGTTTGGTTCCTCTTTGGGGAGTGAGGCTGTGCACCATTCTGCTTCAGGTTTTAAATTCCTGTGGTACCCCGATTCCTTCTTTTTCTCCTGGTGCTTAGGAATTCCTGGAGAGCAGGAAGGTTTGGAGCATCTTCTTCCAAACCAGAAAAGCCTGTCTGTAAGCAGGGCAGTGTTAGATTTTAGCAGGATGGTGCAGAAACAATTTTCTTACCCATTATACTATCTTGTTTCTAATTTTTATTTAATGAGCTCCTCTGAAAAAAAGAAAATCGTTGTAACAGTTTTCTTAAGTGTGAGAGATCAGGCTGAAATTGGCATTAAGGAGACTAATTACACTCATTCTTCCACCTTTCTAACAGCTGTTTATTGCTGCAGTCTAGTCCTGAGGTGCTGAGGAAGCTGCTTAGCTTGGACCAAAGGCACCTGAAGAGGTATCTGCAGTAGAAAGTTGGTACAGGCTTCTAATCTGGGCTGTTTTCAACCAGATGATCTTGCTACACTGCAGAAAAGTACTGTGAAAACTGCAGGTGCAGCCCCACAGGTCTTGTCCTGGTTTTTTGCTGCTCTCTTGTCCTCTCTGACAACCTCTCAGCCTCATTGTGGAGGATCCTGTGGGGGCCTGGTCTTAGTCTCAAAATGACAGTGTGCTGTCAGGGGAAGGGACTTCCTCGGTCTCATACGTTCTGTAAAGAGGGGTTGCAGATCTCCTGTCATGAAGACTGAGGGATTTCCAAGGACAAAATTGCTAAGAGGATTAAGATGTATAGGGAAGAAGAGTGAGCAGCAGCAAGAGACTTTCCTGAAAGTGGTGTGTGCCTGCCATAGTATTATTTCACCAGAGGACTGAGTCTGAACATGACCTTGAACCTTGAGAAGCAAATTGAAGGAGGTTTCTTTGAACCTTTCTGACTCAGTGTAATACCCACTTGTTATTCTGTGTAGGAATTTGGGGAGTCTTTCACAAGAGGTAGAAAGTTGCAGACAGAGCTATGAACATCTTCAATTTTCCATTTAATCACACAATATTGAATGATAAATAATTCATGCATCTGCCAAACATTGGCTTAAAAGAACCCAATTCCCTCCACATTTGTCAAAGCGGAAGAATTCCATTTTGTGCTTTTTTATTTCACTTTGTCCTTTAATTCCTATCCAAGTGGCCTGTTGTCTGGGCCATCAGCTTTGATTCCACCTGTCCTGTTTTGGGCTCATTCCTTTCCTTTCTTATCACTTTTGCTGGTGTTCAGGGCCTGAAGAAGTGGCAGGAGGAGGCAAGGAGGGGAGTGATGGTGGTCCCTGTGTGTCCTTGGGCTGTGCCACAGGTGCAGCTCTGGCAGTGGAGGCTGGTGAGGGTTCTCTGCCCCACTGCACAAGAGCACCTCTGGCTCCTCAGGAGATGCTGAGGCATAAAAAGATACGGCTCTTTCAGGAATGCAACTTCGGACTTTATACAGGGTGTTTGTAAGGGAATGACTTTCAGATACAGCTCTCTGTCCAGATCCTAAAATTAAAGGCTTGGTCTGAGCTCTGGAGCTCTCTCACCACAGCAGGAGGAGCTCTGTCCATCTCAGAAGTTGTGACAGAGATGCTGTGATGGCTGCTTCCACCTCCTCTCCGAGACTGTTTTTAAAGACAAATTAAAAGTATTGTATTCACGTAGACAAGGCATGAAAATTCCATATTTGGATAAGAATTGCTGCAGAGCGAGACCGTTATGGCTGTAAAAACCTCTTCCCTAGGGCAAATGTTGAGATTTTCTTTGCAATTAAAATTTCTTTGAAACTTTGGACTAGAGCAGATTTGGAGGGGAAAAAAAACCTCCTAAACTTTGAAAATACTTCTTTCCAAACAATGCTTGTGTGAGAGCTTTAATAAATACTGTTCCTCACAGTGTGGCTGAGAGCTGAAAGTGACTGAACATGAGAAGTCAAAAGGTTGTGAATAGCTCCTGCTCTGGCAGTTGCCTCATTTTTCTATTATGATTTCTCAAGGCACCATCAAAGGGGACAATAATTAAACTTAAAGCAACTTAAAAAGAAGGGAGAAAGAGGCATGTTTAGTCATACAGACCTGAGCATTGTGTAAGTACACATTCCTCTGCAAAACCAGCTTTTCTCAACTGTATGCAAGTTTATCTGCGAAGAAAGGCAGATGAAGGAGTTCCTTGCTGGGAGAATAGTTCCAAGGAAGCAAAAAGAGGAAATCCAGAGATTTACTTCAAGAATAAGCATGACTGAACTTTTACTACGGATAAGGGGTTTTCTGCCCTATTGTCAAAGCTGAGGCTCGGGTGACATCAGAGGGAGAACTTGATTTTATCATTGTCTGTCTGTCTTCTGTGCTCTGTATCTTTGGATACAAAGGGCTGAAGACTTGCTGAAAGGCAGATTGCTGCCAGATGTTGCCTTGCATGGTCTGGACCTGCATTTGGGATGTGCTTGTCCAATAACTGTTTACATGACCCTTTCACTGTGTAAGTAAAGATAAAAGTAATTTAAATATCTTAATTCAAAAGCCTCTACAGTTTTGAATCCTTTTGCCACTGATCTCCAGAATTTGTACACAGTGTGGTGCTGTATGCTATCCAGGTTAATATCTTTTGCCATCCCTCACTTGATTGGCAAAATTTGGTGATATTCTGGAAAGGGCACTGAGTCAGAGCCTGCCTTCTTCAGGATCCATTTCAGCAGAAGGTGCAGTGGGGGTTCCAGAGTTTGCAAAAACCTGTCTAGCTTCCAGATGCTCTGTGTGGCACCAGTATTCTGGTACTTTGTCCAGCTTTATCTGAACATTGAGACTTGAATGGCACTGATGGGATCTGCTGTGCAGTGGGAACTTGCAGTGCAGTGGCTGTAATCATTATCTGTCTTGATGTGAGTGGGCATCCCACACCTTTTCTCTCAGCAGTGCTGCCATCCCTTACAGAATTAGTGGTGTGTGTTCATGTTTTCCAGTCAAGGATACTGGTTTGTGGGAGCTGCAGCCAGGTTGTGTTGTTGATCCCTGGTATTCTAAAACTGCAGAGTATTCCCTGTGGGGCAAAGGGCTCAATGCCCTGAGCATTCCATTGTCCAGCCCAAAGGGCTAATCCAGGGGAGCCTCCTGAATGCTAGAGAAGATCTCTGGGAGGTTGTGGGGATATGGGTGGGTGCTTGGCCAAGGTGCAGTGGTGCAGGCTTGGTGTGGTCTGACATGTCTTGTCAAGTGACAGTGTGTGGGATGTTGGAACTTGATTGTAATACACCTGCCTGGCCTGGAGTTGACAGTATTTTGTGTCTGGCAAGATTGCCTCATCTCCTGTCTCTATATTTTGAGGAGAAGTTTATAAAAGAAAAAAAATAAGTATCTTTGCCTCATCTTGTCTTACAATATCCAGTAGAGAAAGTGAGCTCCAGAGAGCCTGAGTTCATGTTTTAGCCCTAGGCCTGGAGATTATGAACCATCTTAAAGCTTTGCAGCAGCCTTGCCATGCTTGTATTACCTCCATACAACAGATCTGGGGTGTGTGCTCTAGCCAGCCTGTTCCTTTTCCCAGGAAGGGGAGCATTAAGCAGATTTGAATCCTGTTTAACAGGAGCAGTCGTGGTCACAGCCCCCGTGCTGCACTGTAGGCAGTGCTGGGGAAGAATTGCTGTTGGAGTAATTGCAGGCTTTTGCCTGCCCCATCTCCCAGCCAGGGCTGTCTGAGCTGGGCTCGTGTGCTGCCCACGCTCTCTCTGGGAGGCAGCTGGGGCTCCCCGTGGATGGAGACTGAGCTGGCACTAATTTGACCCCCAGAGCTGCTCTTGTGCTTGCACGTGGCTTCAGCTGTTCCCTTGAGGTGACACAGCTGACACGTGTGGATGGAGCTGGAGCCAGCACACCCTCTGAGCTCTCAGGTAAAGGGACAGCTGGGTCAGAAAGAGCTGGGCAGAGAATGGAGGGGGGCTGGTTGGTGCTGGAGGTTAGCCCCACTCTTTAGAGAGGGTATCCAGATAGGTTTGCATGTTCTGGGAGCAAGCTGGTTGTGAAACTTGTGCTCTTCTTGCTGCTCTAACAGTGGGGCACTTATGGCTGCTTGCTGGGAGTCAGGTAGGAGCTTTTGTCCATCTGACTTCCTGTCCTGAGTTGTCTCCAAAAGTGCTGTAGTCCTGCCTGTTGGAAGCAGAGCTGCAAACCATTGACAAAGCTGTGACTGTGCTCTGTCTGCATCTCCAACCTCCCTCTTACACCTCCCCATGCTCTTCTCTGCAGCCCCCCTGTGAGGGAGCTGTGGTCAGTGCCAAGTCTGGCAGAACAGTACTGGACCTGTGTGGCTTCCTCGTGACTGATCAGAGATATCCACTCCAGACCTTGGGGATGCAGGCACAGCACAGCTCTTCTCATGCTCCCTTTGTTCCTGCATGATCTGCCCTTGGGAGAGCACATTGTGAGCAGCAGCTTTCTGGCAGCATGAGAGTCCACAGGCTCCCAGTTTTCAGCCATGGAGTTGGGATTCTGCATGCAGGTGCTGGCAGCCACTGCTGTCCCCACCCTGAGGACTGTCCCTGCTGTGCTGCTGTCCCTGGCTTTGCTGGGTAGGGGGCTGGAGCCACGTAAGGGCTGCTCCCAGTTTGAACTCATTCTGCAGGCAACTAATCCAGCAGCAAGAGGACAGTGAGTGTCAGGACTCAGGTATTGTCTCTGACCAGCAACCCTCCTGCTGCAACCTTCATTTCCTTGTGTCCTCTGGGGTGTGGAAGGGCTGTGGTAAAGCAGAAGAAAGCCCAAGCTTTAAGGAGCTCATCTCTTGTGCTTGGTATTCATGCTGTGGCTCTGCGTTCTAGAGGGTGGTGCAAGCAGTGCCTTGCTCTTGCCTTGCTCCTCAGCAGCCTTTGTAGCATCCTCATGGCTGTTCTGAACAGCTGGAGCAGTCCTGATGCTTGTGCTGGTAGCTGGTGTCACTCTGCTGGGAGAAGTGGGGAACCAAAGCAGGACATCCAAGCTCATGTTTGCTGAGGCTGCAGACTGGGGTTGAGGAGAGAGGGCTCTCTTTCCCTGCCTTTGCATCTTCTGCTACCTGGTGGGCAGTTCTGCATTTTCTACCAATTATTAGGGCTTGTCAGAGGAGCAGTACTGGTGTGCCAACCCTTCCAGTAGAGCCATGTGCATGAGAGCACTGCATGAGCTCCTGGGGATGCCTCCTGGCCTCTGGGTGGGACAACCCTCCCTGGGCCACTGCCTTGGCCCTGCCGTGTTGGGCAGTAATGTAGGACTGTGTTGTACTGAGCAGTGCTATCCTGGTGTGCTCTTGCCTGCCCATGTCTTCCCCCTCCCCCTGCCTACTTCCTCCTGCATCAGCCTGCATTTTTAAAATGAAATAAATATTGACATGGACGGGATGCTATTCAATTTGTCCTGATCACTGGGCTGCGGTGAGTTCTGACAGAGCACAGTGTAAAACATAAGCTCAGGATGTAATTTCTACTGTCAACATGATGTACAGTATAGCTGTGCCAAATGCACACCAACAAACTGCACGAGCTCTGGTGGGCAGGGGAGGGGGGAATTGTGCTGATAATTGGAAGTGGGGATGGCAGAGCAGCAGGAGAGGGGACATCACCCTGGGCTGGGGGCAGTGTGAGGGTCTGGTGCTTCACACTGCATGAAAACCTGCTTGGTGTGGTGAGTGCTGGGCATGCTGCCATGTGGGTGCATGTGTGCTGCTGTGGGCTGGGCTGGCTGCAGCAGCAGCTCCCACTGGTTATTTATGGCCCTGCTGCTCACGTGTGGCAGAGAGAAGGGGCACTTCCAGCTGTTGGTGAAAGGTTTTCAGTAACATAGGGAAATAAATGTTGTGCTAGTCCTGGTTCCTGTGCATGGGACCTTCTGGGTTGTCTTGATTCCTGCTGCTGCAAGGGCACGAGTGGGACTTGGGGCTCTTGGCTTTGCAGCCTCTGGAAGAGGTCTGTGATGTGACAGCTGGAAAGAAGGTTCTGCACACTGAGGAGAGACATGACCCTGGAGCTGTCACAGAAGAGACACGGGCTGAGAATTTGTCTCTGGAGAAGCAGGATCTGGTTTGTGGCAATGAGCCTGGCTGCAGATGTGTCTCTGAGCCTGCATTTTGTGGTGCAGGGGACTGGAGGTCGCCACAGCTTCTGTAGTTGGGCTTTGATCTCTGTGACCTGGGTGAGGCAACCTGGGTTACAGCCCCTGCATTGCTGCCCACAGGAAGAGGATGCAGACAGCTCAGCTGAGAACAGCTGAACTTTGGACACATGAGACAGTCACCAGCAAACCCCGTTAGCTGAGATGAGAAATCTGTTAAATATAAAAAACAGCACAATAGCTGAGACTATACATAAGGTTGTGTTTCCCACAGCAACGCAGCCCAGCCCATGGGTGCTCAGCAGGACTCTCCTCTCCATGACAGAATCTGCTCTGTGGAGTGCTCAGATGCAACAGGGCTGAACAAGTTGCCTTGGGAACTGTGGGCCAGCTTGTCTGCCAGCCAGGGAGCAGCTCTGCTCAAGTGGAGCTCGCCCACTGCAGCGTCTTCTGCCCTCACTTCCTCTTTCCTGCCTTACCTTAGTGTGTGCACTTAAGCTGTTATTGTTACTGGTTTATTGATACCGTTTGGGATTGTGCTGCCTCCATTGATGTTCTGTAGCTCTGGTCAGGCTGACAGAGAAGGCCCAGTGTCCATTTCTGAACAAGGAGCAGTGGCATTTCTGTGTGCACAGGGCTGTCTGCAGGATGTGGCTGGGGTAGCTGTGTCGTGGAGGAAATCAGATGCCACTAAGGTGTGAAATGGGGTAATGAGGGGAATGAAGGTGGCTCCTACTGCTGTCACAGAGCCAGTGTTGGTGCTTTCTGCCAGCTGTGTGCCCCAAGTGCTGTGTACTGGAGGCAGTGGGAATGTGCTGCTTTCATGTGCCAGCTCGGTTGGAGACCCTGGATGCTGACGTTAGTTGTGGTGCCAGGATTTGCTCCATTGGACTGACTTTCTTGCAGCCTCCCCACGTGTTCAGAAGGCTTTCAGTGTTGCAGAACTGCTCTCTGGCACTGGCATTGCTGCCTTGTCAGGCTTCTGGCAGGGCTTTATAAATCAGTGTGGATGGATCTGCTCCTGGATGGCAAGGAGAGGATGCTGGGTGGGTAGAATGGGAGACTTCAGCAGGTGGTGGCTGTTTCTCCCCAAGGCTCTGCTGACATAGTTGTCCTGAGAACACATGCAGATGGATTCTTTTTTTAAATTCTCTTTCTGGAATTTGAATATACCAGTTACAACTCATTTGTACTCAGATTTTGGATGTAACCGAAGGTGTTGCCTGCAAAAGTGCTGCAGGGTGGCAGGCAGAGATGCTGGATAGAGTGTCCTTCCCACACTTACTGTTTGCCCTTGGTGCTGACCTGAAACTCTTCCTCTGGCACAGCTTATGCTGCTCAGTTTATTGACATGTCTCACTGTCTGGGTAACCCACTCCAAAACAACCAGAAATCTCCTAGGTGTGAGAATTTGGAGAGATGCTGTTTGTGACAGCAGTGCACTATGTCTTGTATTTATCTTCTGTATATCCAGGTGAGTGTGATAAAGCACATTTGCACTTGTGCTGTTCTTGTGAGGGTCTTGCTCTGGAGCTTGCTGTGGGTCAGGCAGCCTCGGCTCATTGCTCCAGAGCAGGGACCCCAATCTCTGCATTTTATCTGTGAAGTTACTTTACCCTAAGTGTGGGAAGAGATGGCTCAGTCCATCCCCCACCTGCAGGTCGTCTTGCTCCCCTAAGTATAGTGTTAAATACTCTGGTGTTTGATAGGGATCCTCACCAGCAGTGCAGGTGCTCTTTGGGAGCAGGGACAGGAATCACTTCTGGGTGGGGAGGCCTGGCTGCAAGACACAGTTGTGGCATTGCCAGCAACCTCACCTGGCTGGTGTGGAAATATCTTCATAATAAATGGGCTGGCAAGGAGGAGGGGTGTGGAGCATTGTTAGTGCTTCTGTACCATGATTGCTAACATAAAAATACACTGGAGACCCTGTCTTCCTTGGAGCATGAAGTGCACAGGGTTGGCACATGTGACAGCTGATGTGCATGTGTGAGTGGAATATAGCGTGTGTACATTGGGAGGAAATGTGTGTGCACACAAGTGAGGCACAAATAGACAAAAGAAGCCAGTGTGTATGAGTGATCATAGCTGTGCATGGGGTGGGATTTGTGTGAGCCCTTTTGCTGGATAGATGTGTGCACATTGTGGAGCACACAACTTGTAAACCATGAACAGGCAGTGTAGAGCGATGCTTTGTGGTTCTCAGGGAAGTGTTTGTCCAGACAAGTGAATGCAGACAGTAAAGAGTGCAGCAGACATTCCCTGTTTGGTAAATGGCCCCATTGGTGGAGTCACACGGGGGAATGGCAAGTGAGAGAAAGAGCTGGAGAAATATGTGGGAGCTGTCCCTCCTCTGAACAGCTGGGACTGTTCAGATTCATGCAGGGGTCTGTGCAAAGCACAGTCCAGTTCCCTTTCTATGGGGAGTAGATGGACATCTAGTCTGAGATCATTTTGCCTTTCCATTCACCCTTTTTCTGCCTCTAGTTCAGAGTAACAGCTGACGGGACATGAATTCTGCAGACTGGTGCATGTTTCATCAGTAGATCAGGCTGTGGCTGGTATCACAGGGCTCTGGTGGAAGCTCAGGGTGTTGGTGCAGGGAGAGATGGATGCTGCATCCCCATGCCCTGATCAGGCTTTTTCTCCCCATGTGCTCACTGGATGCAATGGGCCCTTGGCTAAAGGTCTCATGTCTCAGCCCTTAGTGCCTTGAGGGTGGTTTGAAGCTTACACCAGAGCCTTTCTCAAACTGTTACCTTTAGAGTCAGCCAGGTGGCAAATTCTTGAACAGATGCTTTCCTCCTGCCCATGGCTGCAGAGGTGAGATGACAGAAAGATTCTGCAGGGAGGGCTTGCAGGAGTGTCTGAACAGGCTGTACCTCCCATGCTCGGGGGCTGGTGTCCCTCAGTGTGAGCCTTGTCTGCCTGTGCAGGACTGCTGTGGTCTGGTCCTGTGCAGGCACTGGCAGCTGTGCTGTGCCAGGAGTGCTGCTACACATCTCCTAACGGTGTGGGCACCAATGACTCCCTCCAGGCACAGACCTCACTCACTCCTCTCAACAGCCAGGACCATGTGCTGAGGGGGTGCCCTTGTCAGCAGGGTCCTTGGTCTCAGAGTCCCTGCTGGAGCAGATGTCTGCAGTGCTGAGAGCTCTGCAGCCTTCCCTGTTGTGTTCCTGCTCTGGCAGGACCTGCAGGATTTGGCACTGCTGTGGAGCAGCTGGGGCAGGGCAGGGCGGGAGATACTGACCAAGGCTGCAGGAGCAGCACAGGGGGACATTGGGCTGTGTTTTCACACCAGCTCTGACACCTTGGCTTTTTCCAGGCTCCTGGAGATGCTGCTGAGTGCCCTGCACCTCCCTGCGTGAGCCAGCAGAGAATGGAAGAGACTGGAATCGTCTGGGCAAAGGGCCCTTCACCAGGCACTGGGATCTTGTTCCCCCGAAGATGGGAGTTACAAATGGCCTCGTGAACTGCACATGTGGCACAGACACCTGCACCACCACACCCCTTGCACAGTAATCCTAGGCTGCCACAGGACAGGCAGACGTTGGCCACAGCAGCTCATCCTGCTAACTTCTCTGTGAAAAACATTTGTGGAAGAGCTTTCCTCCTCCTCCTGTGAATGCCAGCAGTGGGTGTCTGTGCCCTGTGTGCCGCTGTGGCGTTCCCTGCCTGCAGGTAGGGTGGGCAGCAGGCTGAGCATCACCCCCTTCCCCAGCGGCACCGGCAGCAGCCGGGCACGGAGCCCTGCAGCTCTGCCCCCGGGGACAAATGCCAGCTGCCAGACTCTGCTCTGGAGACCCAGGAGCAGCCTGTGAGGCACCAGCACTGACTGCTCCCACACCAGCAGCGGGCAGTCCAGGACACCTCTTGTCACAGATGTGACTCAGGCCGGACAGGAGTGCTCCAGCTGCAGGGCACAGCATGCAGCAGGGATGGGGATGCTCTGCACTGGCCGGGCAGCCTCACACTGCTAGTGTGGACTTTCCTCCTACTCTTCCCTAAAGGATGCTGGCTGCCCATCCAGAAGCTCATGCAGCCTCCTAGAGTGCCATGGCGAAGGGTCTGCAGGGCTTCTCGTGGACCATGCTGCTGCTGTTCTGTGCCATCCAGGAGCTGGGGTCCTGGGCCATGCACACAGAGGTGGAGGGCCCTGGCCTAGGGGAGCCCGGGGATCCTGCACTGCTGGCTGGTGGGCGAGTGAAGCGTGGCTGGGTCTGGAATCAGTTCTTCGTGGTGGAGGAGTACACGGGCACGGAGCCACTGTATGTGGGGAAGGTAAGCTGACCTGATGTCTCCGTGGGTCTGACAGAGCCAGGAGCAGGGTGGGCATGCAGACAGTGCTGAGCAGAGAGAGGGCCCATGTAAAGGTTGTTCATAGGGGCCTGGCTACAGAAATACTCTGTGGACTGCGATGGCAGAAGTTTGGTCCCTGCTGGGGGTGGTGAGGTTAATGTACTCCCAGAGATGAGAACAGACACACCAAGATTTACATCTGTGTTCCTACAATTGTATACTGGGTTCTTGTGATGTCTGGGGGTGGGTGCAAGAAGCCCTGTCTGTGTGGGAGTTGCTGGCATGTGACAATGCCTTGCTGGGCTGGACTGGGTCTGTAGGTGGGAGCTTGCCACACTTCCCTGGTGTGTGACCTGCTGGGAAGGCTGAACATGGACCTCTGCTCCCTCCACTCCTGGTGTCCTGAGGCTGAAGGAACATTTCACCTTGGGGTTGCTGGGCTTCATCCTTTTCTGGGAGCTTTGGAGAAGCAGCTGCCCCTTGTACCAGGCAGATGTGTTGTTTGTATATGGGTGAAGGCAGTGCTAGCTGCTGGGACCAGTCGGAGGAGCACACTACAATCCAGCTAGAACTGGAGGCGTGGGCTCACCCCGAAGGAGAGTGCCCAAGAGCTTGTACAGCAGGGCTGTCTGATGGCCTTAGCTGTCTGGGCATGAGTCTGGAGGAGCTGGAAAATGGGTTTCTTGGCTGGGGGCCAGCGGGGATTTCAGCGGTGATTTGTGTCCGTTTCAGCAGACACTCAAAGCCGCGCTCCTCCGCTGCCCTCGGAGCAGGCACAGCTAATTCATGGCTCCCCTGGGAGCAGCAGAGGCACCAGGCCCTGTCACAGGCCTGGCAATGCCTCGGCTCCAACTGAACCAAAACCTACAACTCACCCATTTTACAGCCCCTTTCCACATCACCCACCACATCACCCGCCTGGCTCACAACAGCAGCTCTGAGATCGCTGCCTGGGGATTCCCAGGGCTGAAAGCCCTGGTGCTGGGAGAGGATGGAGTGCTCACCTGGGACCCTGTTTGTTAGCACAGTCCGAGGGTCTGGAGCCTCCCTGCGCTGGGGGACGCTGCAGAGTGGCTGGGACTTGCCCTCTGTGGGATACCTCTCACACACCTACATGTGCTTTCTGAAGGGCCGATACCATTTCCATAAAATCTGGGTTCTCTAGCTAATCCTTCTTCTGAACTGTAATTTCCCCTGAGGCTGCTGTCAGTTTGATGTGGATTTCTTTGGGTTTTTTAAATAGAATTATGGGGTCAGCACTAGTTACAAACTTCTGCATGTGGACAGATCTATTTTAGATAGAGGAGAGGATTAAAGGGAAAAAAGCAGATTTAATTAAGTTGCTAATATTTAAAGAAAATTGATGAACTCGGGCTTTATGAGTTGGAGCAAACAGAGTGCGCCTTTATTATGGGCTAGTTTTTATTTGATTTTCTTTCTTTTCTAGCCCCGGAGTCATTTTTTATTTGTGTATCTGTGCTTTCTGTTTAATTGCTTTTAATAAGGAATGTGCACCTCTGTTCATATTTAATTTTGATTTAATTATTAGTATGTAATTAATGGCTTGTAAGAATTCTGGTTGTAGTCTTTTAGGACAAGGAAACAATTTTCCTGTTTAACAAATGGGACAGATCAGCCTATTGTCCGCCCTCTGGATGTCCCAGTTCTGCAGACACTGCTGTCCTTGCTTGGGGCTGAGCTGCAGGCAGGGCTGGGTGGTCCCTCTGTTCTGGGGGCTCAGTGTGTGCCAGAGCTGTGTGACTTCAGTCTCCTGCCATGCCCAGGGGTGGTGGAGGGAGCCCTGAGGCTGCATGGGAGCAGGGTGCTCCCCAAGCCTGCCTGCTGTAACAGGGAGGAGAGAACATCCCTGGGATGTGGTCCGGGTCTGTGGCATCTCCCCTTGCCTTTCTGTAGTCTGCGATCCCAGCCCTCCCCCATTAGTTGTTGTTTAGCCAAGCAGCACAGATTTAGCTCTTTTAATCTTCCCCTGTAAATCAATCTCTGCAGCCCCTTGAGCCCAGGCTCCATTTTTCTTCCTAACATTCCGGTTTGAAGGGATGCTGGTGTCTGCTCCCAGCAGTCAGCAATGAGCAAATATGTGAAGAGGATGTGCTGAGAGCTCAATGTGGTGCTGGATGCTTTATCTCTAGCCTAATTATTAATCATGAGACCGGTGTTCAGCAGAAAAAAATGCAGGTTTCTGCTACCTGTGCTGTACAGACCTGGTGCTCCTTCTTCGTTCTGAAAAGCTCACAGAGTAGCAGTGAGAACTGGGGAGAGGATGATAAAGTGAAGAGGGCAGCAAGCTCTCCTCCAGCCAGCAGGGAGGGTTGAGACTGGATGGCCAGGCTGGGGTGACCCATGCCCACAGACCAGGGCAGGATGTTCCAGGTGGCCAGGGCAGGGTGACCACCCCATAGGCACATTTGCAGCCAAAGCCATCACGGTGGTCCCAGACTCTGCTGGGCTCACAGCCCTATTTGTGAGCTGGTGAAGGTCTCCTTCCAGGCAAGCCTTGAGAGACATGTCACCATGGGCAGTAATTTGTGAATGTTGTGCAAAATGCATTGAATTGCCTAACGTGTGGGTCCCTTACTTGTGAAATAAATATATAAACTGTATCTAACAAGACAAATATAATGAAGGCATCGTAAAAAAAGAGGCAGCTCTGATATAAATTCTTGCTGGTAGAGCTGTATGTCTGAAAGGTGGATTATAGAACTGCAGTTTGGAAGATTGAATGGCCCATAAACATTTTCATATTTCATTAGCCGATTAATGGACGGCTTTTTTCTTTTTTTGGAGGGGGGACATGACTTTGCTGATTCTAAGCAGAAAATGTAAGAAACAAATGAAAGCAGCTGATGAAACCTTTCCGGGGGCCTGTCCCAGTATGGATTGTCCCAATTAATGCCCATGCTGCTCTCTGTCAAGATGCATTCTGCCTGTCCAGTTACTGTTAATAGATTTCTCATAAGTGGCTGGATTGTAAAAACCTCATAACTCAGTTTAATGCCACCAATAAAATTATCTCTGGACGTCTGGCCTGGATTCCAGTCAGCTCTTGGTCTGGGGGGGAACTGCTGTTTACCCTTTCTTTTCCTAATTCCAAACACTGCCTTAATTAAAAAATGAAGCAGCAGAGATTGCCTGCAAAGGCATCTTCCTCAGGGTCTGTTTTTAGTCCTGAACATGAGCAGATTTGTCACACTCTTTTGCAGATTTTGTCCATGTGGGGCTCTGGGCATGATGATGGGATGTTGTGACCCCTATTACTTTGCAATGTAAACTCAGCACAGGGGTGCAGAGAGTGTGTGAGCTCTTCAGCAGGGAGACTTGTCAGCACCAGCTGCCCACATCATGGAGGGAGGCTGTGGCTGAGGCAGAGCAGGTGGATGAGGATGGACTTTGGGCAATTGGCTGTGTAGAAGGGGAGGGATGCTGATGGTGAGATACCTGTACAGCTTGGGAGAGATGATCCTGTGCTGCCAGAGTCCTGGGTCTTTGCCCATAGGAAAGCCTCTTTCTTTGGAGTGCAGTTGAGTTGTCCTTTGCTTTTCCATCATCTCGTAACCCCTTATTAAAGGGGTTTGTCCCTTGGTTTATAGTGGGGGTGGGCACTGGCAGTATCTGTAATCTGCAGAGCTGTAAAGGCAGACCTGAAATTCTGGATTGGGCCTTCCTTCATGCACAGGAGATGTCTGGTAGTGCTCTCTGTCACTCTCCAGTCCAACAAGAGCAGAGTGAGCAGAAGGGCATCACACAGAGACCATGGGCATCTCGTGCAGGTGGCCAGGGTTGGATACAAACACAGCCCCAGCCTGCTCCCACCCTCTCCCTCTTTCCCTGGCAGATCCACTCGGACTCAGATGAGGGAGACGGCTCCATCAAGTACACCATCTCCGGGGAGGGCGCCGGGACCATCTTCCTCATCGATGAGATCACAGGTGACATCCACGCCACCGAGCGCCTGGACCGGGAGCAGAAAACCTTCTACACGCTGCGGGCGCAGGCCCGGGACCGGCAGACGGACCAGCTGCTGGAGCCCGAGTCAGAGTTCATCATCAAGGTGCAGGACATCAACGACAGCGAGCCTCGCTTCCTGGAGGGGCCCTACATCGGCAGCGTGGCTGAGCTGTCCCCTGTCGGTAGGTTCTGCTGCGGGCTGGGTGTGCCTTGGGAAACCTCTCTCCTGTCAAACCCTGAGCCTGCTGTACCCCACCAAAACCCACTTGCAAATCCCAGGGATTCCAGAGCTAGGGAGCCAAAAGGGAAAAATAAATAAGGTGGCTTAAGAAAAACAAGTGGATAAATCCTCTGAGCTGATTGCCAGCCTTTGGCTGAGCGCTCAGTCTCAGCCCTAAGCCGTGCTCTGGGGACAGGTTGTGGTGGTGCCAGCTGCGTGCTGTGCATTGACTCTGGCTTTGCACAGCCCCCTCCCCCCTAAATGCTGGGGGGGTTGGACTAAGCCCTCACAAACCAAGGGGCTCACGTCTGCCTGTGGTTCAGATTGGTCTTGGTGGTGTTTCTCCCCCAGCTCAGGCCATCCTCTGTGTGCTGCTTTGCTGCTCTCCTGAGCCCCGGGGCTGCCCAGACATCATCCCTTTGTGTGTCCCCATGCAGAACTGCCAGGCCCTTCTCAGCTGGATCTGTCCTTCTCTGAGGGGCCAGGCCTTGTTGGCTGGGACTGGGGAATTCATGTCCCTGTGACAGAAGTGTGGCTTCCCTGTGTTAGCCTTAACTGCCCATCCTCTTGGCACCAGGCCCCTCTTAAGGGTATTGGTGATCAACCTCACTGGAGCTCTGAGGGTCAGGCTGGGATGATGAGGCTGCACGAGTCCATCCCCCTGGGATGGCAGAACAGGACAGTTGGCTTTGTGCTCACCCAAGGTTCAGGAGGGGTGCAGGGGAGGTGATGTGTGAGCTGCAGCACTGCCTCCCTTGCTTCTGCTGGGTTCCCATGCTGCTGAGCACAGCTGGAGTCCAGGAGAATGACTGGTGCTGCACTGCCCAGAGCCACACCATTCCCTGTCCATGCCATTCCCTGTCCACACTGGACTCTCTGCTACCCCTATAGCAGGCTGTGAGTGTCAGCATGTCTGCAAGCAGGAACTGTAAATCACTGTTCCCAAAGGCTATTTGCAGGTAGAAGACAGCCTTGTGAAAGGCTGACATCGAGGATCAGGCAGGACCTCAACACTGTCAGCACAGGGGCAGGAGCAGTGCCAGGACTGCAGAGAGCCCTCGGGGCAGGGGAAGCAGCTGAGTTGCACCAGGTGCTGGAGAGACCAGGGCAAGGTGAACCACCAGGTCCTGCTGTGCTGCTGCAGGAAGGTCTGGCTGCAGAGGCATCCTGGAAGCAGAGCACAGGGAATGCTGCTCAGGTCTGCACTGCCTCAGGACAGCTCCAGCTCTCCATGGTTCATGTGCAGCATATTGCAAGGCTGGTGTGTGGCCTACAGCAGGTACAGATGTACAGGAATCACCTGCACCAGAGAAGCTGCTGCTGCCTGGATTCTGTTGATGTATGGAGAACAAGTTCTTCTGAGGCAGCCCAAGCTCTCCTTCCGCTTCCAGTTACCTGTGCAAATCCTTCCCTCAGTCAGAGAGTGACCCCTTGAACTATAGCTGGGTGCTCCTGGAGAAATGAAAGACAGCATGTGGGCACCAAAGCAAAAGGCATCCTGTTCCCAAAGGGAAGAAAAAAATTAAATTAATCTAATTTGCTTGAACAACATTTTAAAAAGCAAGGAATTCTCAACTCTGGGTATTAGACAAGGATTCCAGTTCTTTGAAAATCACTAACAATTATGGAGCTGCCTGATCAGACTGATGTGAACAAGACATATCAAAGGAGACAGTTTCTATGCGAAATTGGAGATCAGAGGGAGAAAGAAACACGGTTTCACAACATGAAAGAAGGCGATTCCTGCAAATTAAAATACTCGGAAGTTAAAAGTGAAGAGAAGTGCTGTGAACGGCGTGGGCTGCATTTCCCAGCTGTGTGCTTAGAGAGGGGAGCTGGAGCCAAGAGCCTGTTCTGCTTTCCAGGCTACCTGCTTGCCATAGCCTCTGAGCCTTCTGCAGTCTGGCCATCCTGGGGAGTGTACAGGCTCCTCCAGAGCAGCCTCTCCCTGGGCACAGCCCTGGGAGAGCCTCACAGCATCACACATCACCTTCCCGTGGTGCTGCTACTTCCCCAGGCCCCAGCAGTATGAGTGCAGAGCTGGAGGGACCCACTTGCTGCTGCTGTAAGTCTCCAGCTCCCTCCCACTTCTCCCTCAGCTTAGCAGGGCTTTGCCTAGGAACAGGCAGCACGAAGGACAAGATGGACACATCCTGTGAAAGCACGAACAGGCAAGGCTGGCAAGGAGCTTTCTCATCAACCCTCCGAGGTTCAGCAGCTGGGAGGTAGATGGGGCTGGTCATGGACCTGGTGTGAGAAGTTCAGCTCCAGATGCTGTAGGAAGGGCTGAGGGTGCAGGATATGGGAAGCTTCTGGGCCAGGGAGGTGAAGTTCAGGATATTCTTGTGGGAAGTGACCTGCCAGGCATTTTTGATGTGGCAGTGCTCTTTTTGTGGCATCAAGGCTGGGTGCAGCTGTGGTCATGGCTTTGATGTGGTTGGTATTGATAGTGATGTCTGCTGTCTCTGAGCTGGACAGAGGATCTCCCCTAGACCTGTGGGGTATTTTCATGAGAGTGAATGGGGAGTGTGCCTTGCTGCCCTCCTGAGTGTGGGTGGAGGTGATCCCAGCTTGGTGTTGGCCAAGGAGGGGTACAGAGGCTGGAGAACTTAGGTTGGCTGTTAGTGTATCAAGATCAAAGCCTGGGGACCTGCTGGTGGCCATGCCTGCTCTCAGCACCATTTGGGTTCAGCTGTGCTCTGCTGGGGAAGGGGCTGGGATGGGGCCACTCCAAGGGCAGGGCTGCTCTCCAGCTTGGAGCTGTAGGGAGCTGCTCATTCCCTGTCTCTGCTCCTCAGAAGCTTTTGCTCTGCATCCCAGCCCGAAAAGTTAAGGGTGACCCCTTCTTCTTCCTCCTTTTGTGGTCTTGCCTTCCCAGACCTCACTGGGGTTTGTGCTTGGGTGGTTTTCATTCTCACTCAAGGCAGCTCTCAGCTGCACTCCCCATTCCCTGCCAAAAGCAGAGTCCCAGCTCCCAGAGGTGGGTGCCTTCCTGGGGCGTGAAGAGGAATAAACCAAATACAGTCAGATCCGCTCTGTGACAGCAGGAGCAGATCAAAGGACATTATTTGCATAATGAAGGAGTACTAATTGGGAGGGAAAGTCATTTGATTTCCTAGTGTCTAAGAGGGAATAACAAATGAGAGAACTGCACAAACTCTCAGAGTATCTGGGAGTGCTTTGCAGCACAGCTGCCCCTTGCTCTGCACTGGGGCCAGGGCAGTGTGTTTGGGTAGACATCATACGTGCTGCCTGAGACTGAGAGACTGAGGGTGGAATAAAGGTCTCTTTGTTCCAGGATCTTGCCTTGGCAGTGGTCAGAGTGCATTCTTAGGAAGGAGGAACAGCACACACAGGACATGTGATGCTCCTCTTAATATTCTCCCAGCCAGCATCTGTTTTCAGCTTGGAAATTTCTTTGGCTGTGGGTGGTTTCTGGGGGTTTAGTGAGCTTTAGTATCTGTCTTCCATGAACTCATCCAGACTCATTGTAAACCTCTGCAAAGGGAAAAGAAAAGGGGTTGCTGTTGTTATCTGATGGATCAAAAGTGGCAGATGCAGGATGGTCAGGAGGATAAGGCTGGAGTGTGGGATTTGTAAAGGGCAGAGGTGGTGCCTGGAGCTAACCCTAGCCTGTGAGCCAGGCTGAAGAAGTCATTGTTTCCTACACAGGGATATTCTGCACTAGGAAGAAGCACATCCAGGATGGAAGCTGACCCAACAGCTTTATCTGGCCTCCCTTGGCACAACAGAACCAGCTGCAAAACCAGCAATTGGCTTTTCTGGAGAAACCTGATCTGGCCTGGGGCATCAGGAGCAGTAGTGCAGCTGCTGTGGGAGGTTTGCTGCCCAGCAGGGAGGTCAGCTGGGGCTGTAGAGGGGTGGAGAGGTCCCTGCTCAGTCCCCTGAGGGAGCTGGGCTGGAGCAGTGCCCTGGAATCACCCAGGCTGAGGAAGGCAGGGGCTCCTGGGGAGTATTTTCACTGACTCCCTTGTGCCCATGGCCGTGCATACTGAGGAGCAGTCTGTGTGCAAACCCTGTTTACAGCTTCACTGCTGTCCTGTCACCTCAGGAAGAGGCTGCTCTGTGCTGGCACCCAGGGCTCAGCCTCTGTGGATACCCCAGTGTGGATCTCTTCAAAACATCAGAGTTGAGAAGAATCCAGTACCAAAGGCAGAGACCTGCAGCTGCAGAAGAATGTAGGACGGGATCCAGCCAACTGCCTTGGAACTGCAGGAGCTTCACCTTGTTACAGGAGGTGCTAAAATTAGCTGTATTTTGGGCTCCTTTCCTGATCTCCCTGGGGTCTGCTTAACAGCTGTGTGCTGCACTCAGGCATGAGCCCAAATCCAGCACACAGTGCCTCCTGTTAGACAACTCTGTTGGTTGCACAGGGTGGGTGCTGCAGCCCAGAGCTCACTTGTGGGGTCCTCAGGGAGCAGGCAGGACCTGGAGTGAGGAGCATGCCAGGAAAGGCATATGCTTTCATCAGAATATCACTTTTCCCTTGGAGCATTTCACTCTCATTTCTCTGTGTAGCACCATGTCCAGATTAGAGGCGATTTGGCTGTACAGACAGAAACTTGGGGTCAAGCCCTGACTCCAGCACAAAGCTGGCTGAATGTAGAAGTGATTATTGTGAAGAGAAATTGTTTAATCTCCATGCTGGAAGCAGAGAAAAACACTTTGTTTACCATGCTGCCAGAACACTTGCAGGCAATCTGTTTGGTTTTTTTTTTTCCCCTGCTAGAAAGTGCTTAAGTCACTTGTGTATATCTGGAAGCTGCTGGGACAGCAAGTGGCTGAGAGCTGGGGCTTGCTCTGTCTGTTTGTCCTTAATGAGATGAGTCCTTCCCCTTCTGCTCTAGGTCACAGGACAGGCTTCAAACACTGCCCTGCCCAAGTGAGGACCTCATCCAGGCTGCCTTTGGCAGCTCCTCAGGGAACCTGAGCCTCTCCATAGAAAGCTTTGGTTTGCTCCCCATGGCGCCACGTTTACCTGCTTCATGCCAGGGGCTGGGGTGCTTTGGCTTTCTCTGGCCAGACACCCCAAAAGAAGTTTCACAGTAGCACATTTGAGCAATTGCACCCTGCCAGGTTAGTGCCCCCAGGCTTGTCCTGTGGGGTGAGAGGGCTGTACAGTGAATCTCCTCTGGGCCTGGCTTCCTACCAAGTCAGAATGTTCACAAGATTGCAAGAAACTCACTTCTGCTCCAGTAATTTTTCAGCTCCTCTAGTTCATTTCTTTTCCCCTGATGTTCTGCCTGAATGTGTCTGGGGTGCATCAGCTGCTGCAGGTGTTTGGGGCCAGACAAAAGCTGTAAATTGCATTGTTCATAAAATCCCACCTGCCTCCTGCCCCATGGCACCCAGGCACCTGGGATGGCAGTGCTGCACACTGGCATCAGGCCAGGGAGTGTGGGTTTGCATGACACAGCACTCCTTGCAGGGTCCCCGATGTTCTGCAGGGCTAAAGTGCCCTGAGTGCTGTCCTGGAGCTGGCCAGATCCACACAGAAAGGGCTCTCAGCATGGCCAGAAAGTGGCCCTGGGCTCTGCCTGAGCTGAAGGTGGCAACTGAGCCCCAGAGCTGGTCTGGAGAGCATCTGGAGGCTCCTGGGTTTACCACAGAAGGGTGACTGCTGCCATGAGGAGGGACAGTCAAATTTAGCAAGTGTTGGTTTTTCCCGCTGTTCATTTGCCTCTTTGTCTGCCCAGAGCCTGGATGTACTTCTGTCCCTGGGGAAGTGACAGGTCCCAGCCACTTGCTTGTGGATTCAGTGCAGGGCCTCTCTGCTCATGGATGTGTTTGGAGTTTGCCTGTCAACATTTCTTTTAGCTAAACGTGTTTGGAGTGGCATAGCAAGTGGTCTGGAGCTATCAGCCTCCTTCCTGCAGGGTCGCTGGGACTGGCCCCAGAGGCTCTGGGTGCTGTGGGAAGGCAGTCACAAATGCCAGGACAGGCATTGCTATTCCAGAGTTGCCCTGCAGAGCCCCATCCATCCCATCCAGGTCACTGGGCTGAGCTGCTGTGCCCTGCCAGCCCTGGGGTCACTCAGCATGGCAGGGTGGCTGTGGGGGCTGAGCTCTGCCCTCCTGGGAAGGGACCCTGCAGGGACACTGCACCCACAGCTCCTGGGGCACCACGGGCCTCTCTCAGTGTGGGCAGCTCCTCCCTGCCCCCCTGACCCTGCTCACAGCACAGGAGGGATGCTGCTGGCACAGCTGAGGGCTGGCTGCTGTCCCTGGCAGGTCTCCAGGATGGCTCAGGGTGTGGAATGGGGACAGCCCAAGCAGGGCCCGTGGGGACAGAGGATGGCAGGCAGCCAGGGCCAGCTAGGCTGTGGAAGTATTGCTCTGGAAGTGAGGGTCTTGCTCCCTCTTTCTTCTGGAGGAAATCAGGGTTTGTTTGATCTGCTGTGCCAGATCTCACCTTTGCAGAGGGAGAATAAGAGATGGATTCTGACCTCTTAATTTTTATGTAAAATTGTAGATTTCCTCTGATCTGTGGAGTGAGCTGGCCAGGGGAGGAACCAAGGTCTTATCTCATTTTACATGTCTAATTATCTCTCTGGATACAGGCTCAGGCTTCTTGGTTATGGGAGGGCGGGTGATAGAGTACATGATGGATGTTTAGATTTTATTTAGTGTATCTTTTATGGCTAAGGCATGTGCCAGAAAACTAAATAAAAGCTGTACATGCTGTACTTGCTGTGGGCAGTGCTGTGCTTGGAGAGCAGGGACTAATATTGGAGCAGGGTGGGAGCCAGGGAAAGCTTGTCTCTGCAAGAAGGAGGGGACCAGGTTAAGCTGAAATTGAATACCATTGCTCTTCACGTGGAAAGAGAGTGGGAGGGAGGGGTGGGAAAGGGATAAGTGGAGGTTAGGGGAAGATGCTGGAAAGTTGAACTAGTAAATTCCCGATACCCTTTAGGTGACCTTGAGCAGGCTGCAGTGCACCTTTGCTGACACGAAGTCAAGGCACAAAGTGGGGTCAGTGTTCCCTGCCTGGCTGATGTTGCTGTTTTGTTAATGGGATGTGAGGGAAGGTGGGGGAGGGCAGAACCTTCATCACCTCTGGCATTGCTGGTTGCAGCCCGAGGGTACTGTGCCCTCTCTCTGTCTCTGAGTAAAGGTGTCTTGCTGCAATGCTCCTCGTTCTTCTTGGTTTCCCTTGCCTTAGAGCAGAAGACTCTGGTCCCAAACATGGGGCTCACCCCTGGGACCTGGAGCTGGATCTACTGCCCTGTTGCTCCAGTTCTTGGGAGTGCCCAGCAGCTGTGGGCCAGGAGCTTTCCGTGCTGGCACAGGAAGCCTGAGAGCAGCAGCCTACCTCACCTGTCCAAGGCATGGCTTAGAATAGTGACACAAACCATGCCCTGGGTGGGCACAGGTCCTGTCTCCTCTTCAGACTCTGCAGTTTTGCAGCGTTCAGGTAAATACTTGGTCACAGGAAGTACATCTGTGTCTGACAGGGGTGGATTAGGAGGTGAGTTATGCAATGGAGTGAATGTATCTTGGGGGAAGCAGCATGAGGTGCAGAGTCTGGTGCAAACATTTAGTGGCCAGCCTGCCTCTGATGATCCCTGAGTTGACATGACTGAACAAAGATGGCTGGAACCAGGAGTCTGTGCTGTGGTCCTTGGGGCACCTGCTCTGTCTGCAAATGTGCAGTCCTGACACAGGGTATACAGGGCAAGGGCAGGGAAATAACTGATGGGCTTGGGTACCTGTGGCTGAGTTTTGAATCTCCAGCCCTCGGTAGGAACAAGTGGTTCTTGGAGCGTGGGGTGTTTGTGCAAAGTCAGCAGGCTCTGGTGTGCTGCAGGTGCAGGAGTGGGTGCTGCTGTCGACACCAGGCTCTCAGCTGATTGCTGCCAGGCTGTGCAGAGGGAGCCCTCTCTTGCCCCCAGGGGCAGATACTGCTTTCTGTGATTCTCAGACTTTGGCACCTCCAGCACCCCTAGCAGGCTTCTCTACTGCAGGTGGGAGAAGGATGCCTGGAGACCCTGGTGTCATTTCCCTTCTCTGGTCCCTTTTTTTTGCTTTCTGACCAGAAGCTTCCCAAGGGAATGTGCCAGGCTGCCTGAGGGAATGTGCAGTGCTGGTGTGGGGGTGGTCTGCCTTGGCTCATACCTGCTTGAAGGAGTTGTGTTATGGCAGGGAGAGGAGGAGGAAATGCAACAATAGTATTTCTTAAGCAGTTGTTTGCAAGGCAGAGAGCCAGTGTTGCCGTGGTGTAAAATCTGGACGTGCCTGGCAGGGATGCACCGTAACTTCACTGGAGACAGCAAAGCATAAATAAGTTGACTCAAACTAGCTTGTTGCTGAAGACTGATGAGGGGGATTCTCCTGTTATCAGCAGAGCTGCAGCTCTGAGAAGGCTGCTAAGGAGAATGAAAAGCAACCATGGTAACTGCTCGTTTCCCTCAGTGAACACCCTTTCCAGGAGATCAGAGTGAACTGGACTGAGGGGAGCGTGTGCATCCCAGCTGCTCACAGCAGCACTGCTGTCTGTGCTGCCTCATCTCGTGCCTGAGTCCAGGCAGGGCTGGTGCGGGAAATCCCTGACTTGCCTGCAGGCTCTGGGCTTGTGGTCTCCTGATGAAGGAGGAGGAAGGCACCAGGGACTGAAGGTCCTCATCCCCCTCTGGATGGCTTCAGCTCCATATCTGCCTCCTGTGACACAGGAACAGAGGCTGCTTCTGACTGACTGGGGCCAGTGCTTGACCTCTGGGCAGGAATGCACAGAGTCTGGTGCTAGAGATGAAACACCTGTCCTCACAGTGCTTTGGTCACACCACCTTCTTTCTCCAGGTGTCTGTAGGTAGGGGTAGGCTTCCCTTCCTTCCTCCCTTCTGTTGTCTCTGTAGATCTCAGCCCCTTTGCTCCTGCCCACACCCTCATGTCCTGGGTCCTGCTTTTGTTAAATTGAACATGATGTCAAATTAAAGCCATCACAGGGACAGTTAGAGTGAAGTACCCAGTTTAATGAGGCAGCCTTGAAAATCAATAACTTAATTGCAGACATTTGATGGACTTTTATCCAATTTATAGTCCTCCTGCCCTGCTACGTGTAGAGCATGAGGACCTGGTGCTATGTCTGACTCTGGGCAAGTGAAAGCCTTTCCTCTCCTCAGGCTGTTGTCTCTGTACAGGTCTGCCTGCTGCAGTGGTGCTGCAGTGTGGATCAGGCCCCAGGTGGGTGGTCCCTCTGTGGTCTGAGGTGACCATGTCACTCTGTGCTGACAGGAAGGGCAGGTGTGAGTTGGACATCCCCAGCTCCTTCCCAGATGATCCATTAAAAGGCTACTGGGAGAAAAGCTCCCAGCTGTTCTGACCCGTGATCTCCTGGAGAGCAGGTCCTGCCCCAGGATGGCCCAGGATCCTGTCCCTGCTGCCACTCTGCAGCACACCAGAGGCATTTCCAGCAGTGTCTGGAGTCCTGGCTGTCAGGTGTTTGGTGGGGAGGTGATGCTGCATTGGCACCCAGCTGTTCTCTTTTCCCTCATCATTTGCAAGCAATCAGTGTTGGTCTCTGCTCTAAGAGGTCTGTGTTGCTCTTCTAAACTCCTGCCTGACTTTCTGTTTTTTTTTTCTTCCTTGTCCCTGCTGCAGGCACCTCTGTGATGCAGGTGATGGCCTCTGATGCTGACGACCCCACCTATGGCAGCAGTGCCCGGGTGGTTTACAGTGTGCTGGAGGGGGAGCAGCACTTCACTGTGGACAGTAAAACAGGTGAGCAGCTCCCAGCTGGGCTGGGCCAGGACACCTGACAGTGGCTGTGTCCTGGGCATGACTGTGAGCCAGCAGTTCTGTGCCTCCCTGCTGGCCACTGGTGCTGGATACTCCTGGTAGGGGTGATGGAGAGAAAGCTCAGCAGCCCTGCTCAGGCTGCTGCCCAGTTCCATGCCCTCCCTGCAGCAGGCAGGATCTGCAGCTGCCAGCCCAGAGTGCCTGGTCTGCACCTGCACTGGTCAGAGATCATCTCTGCCTGGAGCAGGAATGCCCCCACAGGCACATAAAACATCAGTGTAGAAGGTTTAAATACTACCAAAGGGGCCTTACCAAAGGCTGCATCGTTATCACCAGGGCTTTGATTAAAGGTAACACTTTAAATTAAGGATAGGTTTATAAATGTTCTATTAATATTTAATGAAAGAACAGTAGAAGCTGCTCCATTCCTTAATAACTTATAATAGAGCCTGTTGTAAAATGCCTCTGTAATAAATCCCTGGCAGATGATGCTCTGACATACTGGTTAGAGTAGACCATAACCAGGAGATGTTGGGGTATATATTCTCCTTGCCTCCCAGGAGTTTGACTCTCATTACCCTTAATGGGAGCCTCACAAGCTTGCTAAGGAGAGAAGACACTCAAATGCTAATAAGGGATATTTAAGGCACAAAGCATGCAGTAAAGTGCCCATAGTTTAATGAAAATTTGTCAAAGGACAAGCAGGCTGAGGAGCTGCAGCTTGTGTTGGAAAACTGGACAGCAAAGTCATCCCCACCCTATTGCTGAACCACTGTGGCATGGACTGAGATCAGCCCCTGGGCTAAAGTACCAAGTCTGTGTCTGGGTGATGTGTGTCTGTGCTGATAGATATTTTCTAAGGTTGTTTTTATGTAAGTCAGAGTGAAATTTGTTTGGAGATGCTGGTGTAAGGAGAGTGTAAAGGTCTGTGTGCCTGAGCCTCTGCATCTTCAAGAAACTCTGCGCCTCCTAACAATGCTCTGGTACACATGGGGAAGTTGGTCCCAGCCCTGGCTCTGCCACCAGCCTGGAGGAACGCTCAGATTTGGGAGTTTGGGAGCTCCTACACACACCTGACATCAGCACTGTGGCATGTGGTGGGAAATACCTTTGTCTGGACTGAGGCTGGTGCAGTGGGGAGAGGGCACAAGCAGCAGGTTGGGGCTGTACCCACCCCTTGCTCAGGAGCTGTTGCACCTGGCCTCTCTTCCCTCCCAGATTTGCTTTGTTTTATATTGTGTGTGTAGGAACAATAGGCTAAACATTGAAAATTCAGGTGCACGTGAAATCCTGTCAATCTGAGACAGATTTGTGTGAGTAGTAGTCTGGCTGCTAGAATGGAGAGGGACTACTGGGAGCAAACTGCACAAGCCAGGACGTGCAGAGGCTCAGCTTCCTGCCACATTAATGCTCTGTATTAAGGCATAAACTAAAATGTGCCCTGTGGGACTGTGGTGAGAATTAATGTCACTCTGGGAATCCAAGCTTCTTGATTCCTTGACTTTTTGTGTCTTAATTCTCAAGCTGGCTGTTTCATACACTGGGGGGTTGATTTACTGTTTTGCTTGCTTGTGTTTCATAAAGGCAGAATTGCTGACAGTCTGCAGAAGGCTCCAGCCCCTCTTGAGCACGTCTATTCCAGGATATCTGGCTGCTAACACAGGTGTTGGGGCTGACTCTGGTGGTGTCTGAGCTGCAAATGGCCCGTGGCAGCTGCTTCACCAGCTCTACAGGGCTGCAGCTCTGCCCATCAGCCACTCAAGTTGTGGCTGCAGCCTGTCCTGTGCCCTCTGTCAGTGCTGCTCCATGTGGATGCAGCAGTGCTGTGGGGGCACATGGTGTCATCCTGTCCTTCCAAGCACACCCCAACCTGCTCCCACTCTTATTCTGTTAGAATAAGTCTTTATGCTGCACAGGGGAATCCAAGTCTGATTGCCTGGGGTGGCCCAGCTTCTGCCCTGAGCATAAGATTTAATTATCCATAGCAGCAGCGTAGCTCTCAGAGCCACCATTGTTATTAATGGCCATAAAAAGAACCATAAAAACCTGGCATGTTACATTTCTTATAATATATGATAATGAAGAACAATTTGATTTCCCTTTTTGGTTTTGACCTCCTTCTCTGCCGTTTCTTGCAGCTCCATGCATGCATGTGCTGCCTTGCACACCACCTCAGCCCCTGATTCCTTCCAGCACAGGTTCTTTCTTCCCTCCTTGTCTTGTGCTCTTTTCACACCCTCCTCCATAGCACAGGTGTGACGTGTACAAAAGTGGTTTCCATGCTTGAGTACAGAACATGGACCGTGTGTAGCTGACTTTGTCTCCTGTTCTTGGATGTTACCAGCTGTAGTGTTCAGCTGGGATTTCGCATTCAATGGACCTTTCACAGGCAGACCCAAACCTTCTGGATGCTGTGCAGTGCCAAGTCCTGCCACTCACTGAGCCTTGAATGCCTGTAGTGTCTCGGGTCTTTTTGAAGGGAGACAAGCATCTAAATGGTTCCACTGGAATAGTGGGAGCAGCAGTATGGCATTTATGCTGTAGGAAGATTCCAGAATTAAATGATGGTGAAGGGAAAGCACAGCTGATGCGCATGAGCTTTTCTTTTCATATACACTAGCCGCTCTCATGCTTTGAGATTAGTTTCACAGACTGAAACTTGTGTTGTCTACACCAAATCAGGTTCAAGAACTTCACCTGTGTGTGCTGAAGGTCTAGGCTGGCTTTTTTCGTGTGTGGGGAGCTTTGTGTGCATAAGCTTTTGAGGCAAGGTTTTCTTGCCAACTGTAATAATATCCCTGTGGCTTGTTGCAAGAGCCTGCAGGCATTAAGCTTTGTAAGCTTTGTGCTGCTTTCCTCACTCAGACAGGGTGCAGCCAATCTTTGCACCTTGCAGCAGGTGAGCAGCAGTGCCTGTGCTGTGGCTGCCCTGATCTGCTGAGGAGGCTGTGCTCTCACAGCAACCAGCACACAGCTCTGCCCTGCTGTTTCCACGGGGAAACAGCCTCTTCTGTTGCTGTGGTGGGTGTTGGCTCTGGGTGAGAGTGTTAATCTGACAGCAGAGTCCCCCTCACTGCTGCTGAGCCATGAGCCCAGCTCTGCCCAGAGTTACACAGGGTGGGAGGTTTAGTGGCAGCTCCTGTTCCAGCTCCAGGAATCTCATCCTCACCAAGATTTTTCAAGCTTATGCTTTTCCAGTATAGAGACATGCACCTGAGCGTGGGCACTCTCAGTGCATTTACGTGAGAGGAGAAATTAATGCATTTAAATCTGCAGGCTGTGTTTTCATGGTGCTTTATATCACCCTGCATTCCCTGTACCACTGCAGATTATTCACCTTTGTAGGGGCAAATCTTTTGTTTGGCAGGCAGCTGTGCCTGCCTGCTCATGTCTGTTCCCATGTCCTTTGCAGTGCCCTTTCTTATCCCTGGGCAGTGTGGCTGGAGACTTACTGCTGCCTATGATCCTTTGCACACAGCCTTCCTTGGGAGAGAACCTGAAACTGCTCAACACCCCACAACCTGCTGCCCCTGTTTCCAGCAGCTTTGTGCATCCCTTTGTAGGGATATTGAGTGTTATAGAGCAATCAGAGCATGTAACACCATAGGTTTTGTGATGTTTGGTGCTTTCCTTAAAAGCCAGCTTGTCAGTTTGGGGCTGTGCATGGGCACCTGGCTTTTCACTGTAAGGAAGAGGTTGTTCTTCAAATATGTCACTCTGCTGAATAAGAAAAGGGGAAAAGGCAGGGAAAAGGCAGAAGAACTCAAAAGGTATTTGAAATGCAGTCTGGCATTTGTGATGACTTAAACCAGCTCCTGAGTTCTAGAGCCTGTGTCCTGATTTAAAGACTGAGCCGGTAAGGGCTTGGAGCTTTTTATGCCAGGGAGAATGGAGGTACTGACTTGCTGGCATGAAGGTGATGGTTATTTGTGTGCAGTCCTTAGTTGTTTCATCCCTACCTGCCAGCCTTGCTGTTTGGAGACAGACCACAGCCCTGATCCTGAGGCAGTAAGGCTGGACTGGGAGAGGAGCTGTGTCTGGGAGCCTGCTGCACACTGAGCTGGGCTGATGAGCTGTTCATCTGTGTGATGTGGTGGTGGGAGGCAGAACACGTTTCTCTGCTGCTCTTGCCAGTTTGTTAAAAATGCTCCTTGGTGCCTGGAAACACAGATGTATCAGTACATGTGTGTTCCTGTGTGCCCAGGGGGTTGTGCAGGTCTGTGCCTATCCTGTCCCTTATCCACCAGAGCTGTGCTGTTGGGGAAGATGAATCAGGGAAACCTTATAAATATGATTGCTTAGCAAAAGATTCTGAAAATATGAAACTTATAATCGAAATAAAAATGAAAGCTTGCTTTGAGTTGTAGGATACTGAGCCTTAGTTACTATATAACCCGAAAACAATAGTCTAGCTAGCTGAAGGAGAATCCCTTTTGATTGAACAATACCCTTCTGCTGGCTAAGGGATCCAAAGGTCAATGTAGCAAAAGAGAATAGTCTAAAGAGTAGTTTTTAGAGTTTAAAATATAACACAGTATGGTAATGTAGTAGTTCTTATAGGCTATATGTAGATTCTATAGGGTTTTGTGTCATGTACTGGTTGGTTAGTGTAAATTAGAATATTCAACACAAAAAGAGATATAATGTATTGTAACAAAGACTTCACACTCTGACTCTCCTCCTCTCTTGCTCTCGCTGGCCCTTTTCCTCTCCCTAGCTCTCTCTTAGCTCTTCCCCCTGCGCTCTGACCCCTGCCACCTCTCTCTGGCTCTTTTGCTCTCTCCTCTCTTACCCCTTACCCTCTTGTTCTCTCTCTCCCTCACTCTTTGGGACTTCCCCTCAGCCGAGGCTGGTGGCTGAAGGCAAGGCCCTTTTTACCCACGACCTTTGCAATAAAACCACATGTTCTAGAATATCTCAGGTCTGCAGAGTTCCCTCTCCCTGCCGTCCACGGATGTTCCTACACTGTGCAGAGGCACAAAGGGAGTCTGAGTGTAAGGCACAAGAGGCTGCAGAGAAGCCACATTTATTTAAGGGGATTCCTCTTGTCAGCAAGACTGAACATTAACAGCCCTTTTCTGAGACTCATGCAGGAATTTCAGCTGATATGGGACCAAACTGTATGTTTGGTCACCTTGAAATGAGAGTGTATCTAATGTGCCAGGGGAGTTAATGTTAAGTGATGAGAGACTTAGCTGCTAAAAGAAGGGACAAAGGAAGGGTGAGTGTGATGTCTCTGCACTGGCATGGGCAAGGCTGACTGCAGCCTGGAACAAGCCCTTGATAGGTGCTTCATGAACTTCCTGACCCTTTGTGCCTCATACTTCACTCAAAGCACCTTTAGCTTCTGCCTCCCAAATTGTGCTGAGCTGAAGGACAGGATGGAGGGCTGGAGGGTGCCTGCAGTGCTGGTTTTTGCAGCCAAGACCTCTTCTGCAAGGGCTGACCTCCTCCAGGATGTGTGCTTCCAGCAGGACTTGTGTCCTGGCAGATATATTGGTATTTCTGTGTCCCTGCAGGGAGGTGAGGGCACAGGTGAGGAATCTGCAGTCTGCTTGGCAGGTGCCTTGCCATTCCTGGCCTCAGGCAGAGATGGGTTTGATCTAACTGACCAGGCTGCTGGCAGAAATAAATCTGTTTTATCCAGCTAAATAAGAGAGGGATAGAGGAGACAGACCCAGATTCTTCTCAGGCATGCACGGTTAAAAGACCCAAATGGCAGGAAGATAAGGCTTGTCACCATGATGGTGGCACTTCCATCCCTGGAGATACTAAAAACTTGACTCTTTATGGCCCAGGTTAATCTCATTTGTCTTTGGAGACTGCCTGCTTTGAGCTGTAGCTGGATCAGGAACCTCCTTAGGATAGGTCCCTGTTTGTTACTCCATGACTTTCTGGCTTATTGCTCCTCCTGCCCTCAGCTGGAAGGTGCCTTGTCCATACAGTCTCTGAGGATGTGGACATCTGACCTGGAAGTACCTGAGAGCAGAGCAAATCCCATAATGATGGGATTCCTGGAAGGCAGTTACCTGCTGAGTGCTTTGTCCTGCTTTGTTTTTATCACCCGAAGAGAGTCTGCCACTGGAACAGATTCAGTGGTATTTATGTGATGCTGTAAGTGTCCCCTTGCCTGGTAATTATACTGATTAATCTGGATCATGCTGGAAAGCCACATGTGCCTTGTACCAGAGGGTATGCCACCATGTGTCCACATTATTCAGCTATAACAGATACTGACAAGAATGGGGGAGACAAGTCTGAGCTCGAGGTTGTTCTTGCTTTGTTAGCAGTGTCTGGGAAAGACAAAGTTTGTTAGTTTTTCCAGCTGGAAAGAAGGTGAATCTTGGGAGATGATAGCAATGACTTTTCTGTGCTCTCTGCACAGCCTTGAGGAAGGTCTGCCTCCATCCCTTGCAGCTGCTTTGCAGAGTCCCTGGGGTCGGGTTTTGGGAGCAGAGACTCTCTTGGCTTCAAACGATGGGACCCTGTGGGTTTGCTGCTGGTGACCCATAGTGCCACATGGATGTGGAGCATGTGTGGAGACCCTGATTTGCCACGGCCATTCGCAAACAGTGAGTGGTACCTTGGTCTAGAAGACAAAACCAGCCTGACTCTTGGGCTGGTGGCCTGGTGTGGCCCATGCAGTTTGGGAATAGTGTCCCAGTGACAATCCTGATAGGGCTCCTGGAGGTCTGGCAGTTTGTCTGCAGCAGATCCCCACCTTTCCAGGATGGACTGGACACACAACACCATGAGAGGGAGTTTCTGATCAGTCTCCACCCCTGCCACAGGCAGAGATTTTGTCTGCCTTGTGCTGCTGGAAGAACAAGAGCTGGCTGGGGACATTTGCCCTACTCTGCTTGTGCCAAGTGGCCTGGACTTACTCCCTGTTGGGACAAGTGACCTTGGAGGTGTTCTGGGAAGTGCCTGAGCACTTTCCTCCCATCTTGCATGGCGTATTATGAGCCATATCATTACGAGCAGCTCAGTTAAGTCATTACAGCCTTGGTGAATGCATGAGCTTTTTCCCTCTCATCCCAATTCATCACTATTGTGCTGACATGAATCATTTTCATTATAAAATGCTTCAGACCCCGTTAATTAACAGAATTGCTTAAATTTCAATGAGATAGTGCTTGCCCAGAAATAGCAGTTTTGTATTCACAGTGGAGGCCTGTCAGCATGAGCAGCTGGGGCTGGTCCCTGAGCCCTGGGTGTTTGTGCAGGCCTGGCCCTGCTGCCCAGATTGGGAGGGTGCCATCCTTGCTGGGATGGGTGCCCACAGGCACATTCTTGCCTCCCTTTCCTGTGTCCCCTCTGCCTCTCTGTGTGAGGTGGAGTGGGGTTCCTTGTCAAATGGCTTCTCTGAGCAGAGCCAGGATGAATGAGGGGGTCAGAGGAGACCCTGGGCCCCATCACAGGATGATCACCTGCTTCCTTATCCATGGGGCTGAAGGCAGGAGAGTTCAGGTAATTACACAGCCTGAAGTGACAGAAGGGCAAGGGAAGCTGGGTGATAATTGTGCTTATCCATGAGAGGATGGCAACGATCTGAAAGGGTGGTTGTGTCTATGTAATAAATCCTAACAATGCTGATCATTGGAATAATTGCTAGTTTCAGAAAGGAAGGAGTGATAAATGTCTCCTGAACAGTTTTGCCAGCTCCTGCTGTACCTGTAATGTCATGCAAAGGGTGAGGGGAAGGAATTTCATCTTCCCAGCTCAGTGGCATTTCTGGCTGCCTTTGGGCCACAGCACCAGTGGCTCCATGGTGTAAACCCTTGTCTGGAGGTGCACAAGGCCACACCAGACACATGAACAGGGAAACTGGAAACCTGCTGGCTGTGGAGTGCAGATACCTGGTAGCCTTGGGGTCTATCCCTGTAGCCGTATCTTGGCTCCTTGCAACCTGCTGGAACTCAGCTCCCACTCTGCTATGCTCTTGGTGACTTGGAGCTTCAATGCTCTACCACTGCTCGATGTGCTGCACATCAGCAAATGCATTGCACGGTGGTCAGAGCACTGGATGAGTCTCTACTGTTTGCTCAGCAAGAAGGGAGCTCCCTGTTCCCTCTGGGTCAGACCCCTCACTGGAGACACATTCCAGCATTCTCTTCCAGTATTGTCCCTAGCACCAGGCAGGATTGCTGGTGAAGCAAAGCTGAGATGAATTTGCAGTTCACAGTAGGAGAAGGTAAAGCTGATAGTTAATCAGAAAACCCTGGAAGAGAGAGGATTTACAAAAACATAAACCAATGTCTAAATCTGTAGGAATGTTAAAAAACTGAGCTGGAGGGGATTTTAAGCTGATTCCTGACTGTTATGGGGTGCTACTGGTACAGAGGGACTGGAATGTGGTGCTAATGACCTTGTGTCCATGTAGGCACTTCTTCCTTCCTGACCCTGGTGCCACGTCAGGGCAGAGTAGTTTTCTTCCTTTCTTTCATCCTCAAAATTTTTCTTCCCTACTTTGTTTCCATTTCAATGAAACAGTCGTGGGTGACTGGTAATTTCTGCCATTCACAGAGGTTTCAGGCTTTTACTGCTCTTTGCTTCTTCTTTTACATTCCTTTATATTTTAGTCCTGGTCATTTCCCCAATCCCAGATGAATACTGGAGACCTATAAACACTGTTTTTAAGAGACTTAGTTTTGTAAGAAGTACAACCATACCATTCATTTTGTTAAGCTGCAGTGCATTCTCTGACACAGAGCGTGCATTTTGTCATCTCTGGTCTCCTTAACTTAGAAGGACGCTTGAAAATGAGAGGTTTTGTACAGACAGACTTTTAGAAATGTGCTCCCCCACCACCTCAATTCTTCAAGTCCCCCCCAGATGTGCCCAGGCCACAGCACCTGGTAGATGGAGTCTGGGCAGGGGCACTCCTGTTCTGTAAGGGGTGCTACAGCAAGCCTGGCTCCTGCTCAGCAGATCAGGAGAAGTGGGCTGTTGCAGATCTTTGCCATAGGAGTTTTGTGACTCAGCCTGGGTTTTTACAGAGCAGACCTTGAGGCTGGCCCCAGCACTGCCCTTGCATTTGGATGGGGGTGAGGATGAGTCCTCTCTTCCTGTGACTCCTGCCCCACCAATCCTCTCACCCCCAAAGATCTTTAACCCACCTCCCAGTCACCCTGCAGAAAAGCACAAGCCTCCTCTGTGCCAGGGTTTAACCCAGTGGGAGCTGCAAATAGCCCACAGGAAAAGCAGCAGTTGGGAGACTCTTTCACGCTTCATGAGGAGACTTGCTGGGAGCAGGTTGGGCCTGTGGCTGTTCCTGGGCTTCAGGAGGATTTTTGGGATGTTTCTGGCTGGCTGACAACCCCCTGGGCTTGTTCTTCCCCCCAGTGCCCTTCTCTCCCCTTAGCTGGCTTTTGCTCATGTGACCTCATGCAAAGGGGTTCAGCAGATACTGTTTGTGGCCAGCAGTGTTCCTGCAGCAGAGGTGGCCAACAGCACCAGGGCTGGGGTTGGAGAGAGTGTCCCCAGCAGTCAAGGGAGGTGACAGTCCCTTCACTGTGCACTGGTGAGATGCAAATGCTGTATCTGACACCAAATATGATTCTGTGGGCATACCAGAGTCCAGGGAAGGGCTATGAAGGTTGGTGAAATACTGGAGCATCTGCCCCACATGAAGAGAGAGATCCAGCTGATCCTGTTTAGGTCTGCATCTTGTCCAAAGTAATCTCCAGTGACCCCTTCCAGCCTGGGGCTGCCTGTGGCTCTGTGAGCTGCCCGTGCTCAGCTGTCCTGCTGGTTTGCAGGTGTGATCCGGACGGCGGTGGCAGACCTGGACCGCGAGACCCAGGACCGCTACGAGGTGGTGATCCGTGCCACAGACATGGCAGGACAGCTGGGTGGCCTGTCTGGATCCACCACAGTCACCATCGTGGTCACTGATGTCAACGACAACCCACCACGCTTCCCCCAGAGTAAGTCCTGCTGGCAGTGGGGGTGGGCACTGGAGCATGTCCTGGTTCCCTGTGGGTGGTGGGATGGAACCTGCAGGCTGAGCCAGCCTGGCCACTCCAGCTGCTGCCAGGGTGACCATACCAAAGGACTGTGGCACACACAGCTCCTGGCCTGGTTCTGAATGTGTCCCTGCCTGGCAGCACAACAGGTCCCAGATCCCTGCTCCACTGCAGGTCCTTGAAACGAGCATGGCTTGCAGGGTAGGAGAGTAGGGCCGGCTCTTTCCTGAGCCATTCCAAGCAGCTGGAGGCCAGCAAGATCCACCATGCTGCTGTCCCCTGGGAGCTGGGGCCAGAACTTGGCTGCTGGCCTGGCCCCTCCTGGCTGCTGTATGAGAGCTTGTCACACCCTTGCCCCAGTGTGAGGACAGTGACACTGCTGAGGGGCAGCAGCCTTGTCACAGCACAGCTCTGTTTCCCAACTTGCTGCTAATGGCCTGTGGCTGGTGCTGATGTCTGATCTGGGACCCTCCCCAGACAAGGTGCAGGGTGATCCTGCTACGAGGAGTGGGCTGTGAGGGCTCTGCAGTGCACTCCAACTGTGGCCTGGCAGCTCAAGGCTGGCAGGCCAAGGAAGGGGCTGCAGCTGGAGGAGGCTCAGCTCTTGGGCTGCATCTCCTAAAAATCTGAAATTGCAAAGAAATCTTTGCAAGGAGTCAGAGATAACTGATTGCAGGGCAGTGTCCATGCAGAGAAATCAGTCCTTACTTCACACAACACCTGGAATGTCAGGGCTCCCCAATTATCTTGTTGCCTCAACCCTTGTTTTTGGCTGGTGTATTTACTTCTCCTGTTGGGGCCTTCTGGACCGTAGTCATGGTGGGGTTTGAGCAACCCTCACCACCCAAAGGTGCCCCAGGGAAGTTTGTGAAGGCTGGGGGTGGTTCAAAGGCAGAAGCAGTGACCCTGGTACCCATTTCTCCTCCAGAGATGTATCAGTTCAGCATTGTTGAAACGGCCCCTGTGGGCACTGCCATCGGGAGGGTGAAGGCAGAGGACTCGGATGTCGGGGAGAACACGGACATGACATATCAAGTGAAGGATGAGGAAGGGGTGGAGATGTTCAAAGTCACCACAGACAGCAACACCCAAGAGGCTGTCATCACGGTACAGAAGGTGAGAAGTGTTGATTGAGTAGGGAGGGCACAGGTCCCTAGGATGACCCTTTCCTTTGGGGACTGCTGCTGTTGAATCTGGGTTGAAGAAAATACTCTGAGTGCTGCTCTAGCAGTAGCAGTTGCATTTTAGTGCCTGCTGATGCAGGGAGAGACCTGTCTGTGCTCTGCCTGCATGGCCAAACACAGGGCTGTATTTGGAGCAAAGGCTGAAAAGGAGCAGCACAGAGTGCCTGCTGGGGCCCCCCAGGGTGGCTTGGGGGGTTGCAGGTAAGCAGTGAGCTGTGCAGAGGAGATACCATGCATAGGACTACAGAGAGGAATCCTTACAGCTGTTATTGATAGCACCTGTTAGAGGAGAAAAATGCCCACCTAATTCCTGTACCTGACCAGCAGCATTTTAACTGTATCTGCTTTTGGTGGCAAAAACAATCAAGCAAATACTCGGTGCAGGCAGGGAAGAATGATTGTTCTTCAAGGCCACTGTATGCAGCTTGCCTCCCCTGTAGAAATAAGAGCAGGGTGATTAATGATGAAAACTTGCTCATGTGCAGCACACACTGTGCTGTCTTCCCAGTGAATCCTGGCTGCTCACAGCCTGGGCACCCTACTGTGGGCTCTGAGGGGAGTAGGCTGGAGGCTTCTGCTTCCTCCTGCCCCCTTGGTGTGGGTGCTGCTGGCAGAAGGGCAAAGCAGAAGCCTCCAGGCTGCTACAAAGGCACTGCTTGGAAGCAGGTGGCTTTAGTGGCTCTAGTGCTGCCCTGATGTCTCTGGTGAAGGAAGGGGGGGTAGCAGAGGGGCTCCTTGGGCTGGCTGTGGCTTACCATCTTCCCTTATCCCAGCCTCTTGACTACGAGTCAAAAAAAGTGCACACTGTCGTGGTGGAGGCCCTCAACAAGTTCGTGGACCCACGGTTTGTGGACCTGGGCACTTTTCGGGACCAGACCATCGTGAGGGTCTCAGTGCTGGACGTCGACGAGCCCCCCGAGTTCCGGCCCCCCTCCAACCTGATGGAGGTGCAGGAGGATGCACATGTTGGATCTATCGTGGGGGTGGTCACTGCCCTGGACCCGGACACAGCAAACCACCCTGTCCGGTAAAGCAGCCATCCAAACTTCACACCATCCCCCTTCCAGCAGTGGGCATGGGGCTACCTCCAAGGGACATGCAGCCTGGGAGGGCTTGTGGCCATGGCTGGGACAGAGGAGGTGGGAGAGTGCAGGTAAAAGTGGCAAGTGCTGCATGTGTGGCCCAGTGTGTGAGTGTCTCGTGGGACAGGCAGGTGGCAGGTGAGTGGCAGCCTGTGCACAGGCAAGCACAGAGGCCTCTCGGGCAGAAGATACGTCACTGACAGGTGATGGTTCTGTGAGCATAAAGGAGTGTCAGGGAAGGTGGCTGGGTGATGCTTGCGTGTCCTTGCTGCTGACAGCAAGGTATCTGCAGTGGTACCTGACACAGGCCAGGCACCAGGAGTGGCAGGAGGACAGTGGTGAAGGGTGATAAATGAGGTGAGGCTTGGGAGGTGCAGAGCCACAGCCTGGCTGTGTGTGCGTGCCTGTGTGCATAGGATCAAAGATCAGAGGAGTTTATATTTGGGCAGGGGACATAATCCAGGCAGTAGCTTATCTGCACAGGACATTTCCCATTTCCATTTAATTTGTGGCTAAAGAGATTGTTACCTTGTTAAATTGTTATTACCTAAGGCACAAAGCAGCCTTCTGCCCCTGCCAACTGGCCCGAGTCACGAGCAGTTGGGTTGGAAATCTGGTGTTCAGAAAACATCCTCAACGTGTGGAAAATTTCCTTGAAATGTGTGTTCTGGTGCCAGGTGCCGGCGGGGCTGCAGGCACCCGTGGAGTCACTCACTTCCAGGGAGCAGCACTGGCTTCGACTGAGAGCTCTGCAGGGAGTCAGCCCTGCAGCAGTAGACTAGGAAGGACAGGGATAGGGATGTGGGGTGGAGGGGGACAGGCCAGAGAGGGCTCAGTTACAGCACTTGGTTGCATTCAGTGATATCCCCCAGTGCCTGTTTGGGGCACTGAGCTCAGTGTTGTGCAGCCGTGGGTTCCTGTGTCATGGTGGGGTGGGGAGGATCCCCTGATCCTCATGGAAACAAAGACTGTGATGGTTAGAAAGCTCAGAAATGCATTTACACATGGAAAGCTGCCATCTACAGATGCCTGGCAGCTAGCAGAGAGTACTGTGTCACAAAGCTGGATGCTCAAAGTTGACTTTGGGGAGAATGTGAATGAAATCAGCCTTGGTGTGCCAGGAACTGTGTATGTGAGTCCTGCACCACTTGCACTAGTGGGTACTGAATGCTGAATGTGTTCTCAACATGCCTCTGCTCACGTGTGACTCTCCAGTCCCTCTCCAGTCAGCCTACCTGTCTGATTTCTTTCTTTGTTGCTGTTGAGCACGTGTCTGTCAGCACACACCCTTCAGGAGAGTGGTGTGTCCACATAACTCTGTGTGTGCACATGTGTGCATGTGCTTTTTCACTTGACTGTTTCTAGCAGTGCTGCAGAGCATAGAGTCTATTTTCTGATCTGTAATTGTAGGAAAAGGGACCTTTGGGACAGAACTATTCTTATTCTTTTTTTTTTTTCTTGTTTTTTGTGCTGATTCCCTGTGGAGCTTGCTGCATTGTTTGCAGACAGACCAAAAGAAAGCAGTGAAGGGAGGCTCTTAACTCTGTACAGAAGGTGGTGAAGACCAAAGAGAAGCAGGTTCAAGTACTGGGCAGGAACAAGATGGTGAAAGCCCAAACTTTGCTTTGGGAGTCTCTCCTGCAGTGAGCTCAGTGCTGGCAAGGCAAAGCTCAGACACAAGAACTCAGCCAACAGGACTCCCAAGCATCTGCTGCAGCTTGGGAATTGCCATGTGTTTTCCCTTGTCAGGCTTGATGCATTCAAATACGTGTCCTGCCTCTAGCTATCCCCAGGCAGGTAGCTCATCCTGTGTCCCCCACGCTGCCCTGGGGACTTGGTCCATCCCTTCACTCCCTCTGTGCTGGCAGTCCCTGCAGTCATGAGCAGTGGCAGTGGAGCTGGGTGAGCCTTCACAGACATTTTAACGGTGTACCACGGGGGAGCTGCAGGTTGATACTGGTCGTGCTGATGCAGCACCAATGCAACAGGAAGGTACAGTTGGATCTCTCCTGCTTCCCTGTCCTCTGGCTAGCCAGGTAATTTAATGAAATACTTTGCTGCGTAGGCAGCTGTTAACAGCTTCAAAGCAGTGCACAGACATGAATGCCAGCACCCTGCAGCACCAGGATGTGACACTAACCCGTCAGCAGGAGACAGCAGTAAGTCACCTCTCGTTTCAAGTGTGCTGCTCGGAAGTGCAGTCACAAGAAGCCAGCACTTGTACTTCACCTCTGATACATCAGAGAGCACCTGGTCCTGACGGCGTGACCAGCATTTGATCCTTGTCGCCTTGAAGTTGGTATGAACTCTTTGAAGTTGCTGCAGTTCAGTGGATTCCTTTACCTTCCTGCTCCTCATCTGCCAGAGGTGGGGGCAGAGGCAGGGCTGTGCTTCTGCAGTGGCTGCTCTCCTGGACTGGGGCCTGTGTGTTGGCTCTGCCTGTGAGTAGGGGAGAGCCACCACTTCCTCTCATGTCGAGATGCACTCTCCCCTTGAGGCAGGAAAGAACAAGGATTGCCAGAGACAGCAGAGCTGAAATCAGCTCTGTCAGGGTTTCCAGGTCTTGCTGACACCAGGCTGCCAGTAACAAGGTTTGGGAGGTATTTTTAGCCAAATAGGAAGGGAGGTGCCCTTGGCTTTTTGTTTTCAGCCCCAGGCCAGCACGAACAAGACTCCTGCTGCTCTGCCCAAAGCAACTGCTAGGAGGCACATTGCAGCCTGATGTTCCCCTGCCCTCCTGGTGATCTATGTGTCCCACAGGATGCAGCAGCTTGGTTTGAGAACAAATCCCTTCTCACAAGCTGGACTGGGTCACAGTGACCTGTTACAAAGATGTGAGGATTGAAGGGATGTCCCTGGGGCATCTCCTCCTCACTGTCTCACTCCAGTTGCACGTTGTCTGCAGAGCCCCTGGCAGCTGCTTGCCTTGGGTGTGAGGAGGCACCTGGAGATCACCCCATCTCTCAGAGGAGGACACCCTCCCAGGGACACCAGTGCATGAGCAGGGAGCTGTTCTGAGCTCAGCGTGGCCAAGTGGCTGTATGACCCCTCTGTGGGGCACAAAACCTTCTGTGCTGCCAGTGTGGGAAATGCCCTCCTAAAGGTCCGGTTCTTTTTATTTTATTCCATCCTTGGTTTTTTGCCTATCAAAGGCTGGAACTGTTCCTTTTCAGAAAAAAATTAGTTTCCAGTTGGCTTTTTGGCTTTGGCTGTGTGTTTTCTGGGCGTAGTGCAGTTTTTCTCAGCTGAGCCATTGTATGAAGTAATACAGTGATAGACTGTCTGTGTGTGTGAGGCTGTTTGTATGGGAGCCTTTTGTTTCTCTCTCTGCAGTGGGAGCCTGTGCTCTGATTGTGTGCATTCCAGGCTTTATCAGCACTGGGAAGATGTTGCTTGGGATTTAAGGTTCTCAGAGATATTCTTGTTTGGCATTCACAAAATCCAGAGACACGTGTTGGACATGGGCATTTTATAGACTCCAACAGCACAGCAAGAACTACAACCTGCTTCAATACAAAAGGGAGAGGAGGAAAAAACAAACACAACAAAAAGCTTTTCATACAGTGTTTGAAAAGCTCCCTATTAACAAAACACATGGCATAAAATGTGCTTCTTGTTGTGTTCGGGAGAGAAGTGAAACAAACTGCTTGAGAAATGCATTCATGGGAAAGATGAGCACCGAGAAAGCTGTCGAAATTAAACAGTCACTTGTAACATCCAAACCGAGAGGCAGTGCCAGCAGGAAGGGAGGGAAATGGAGTACAAGGTCCGCATCCCAATCAGAGCTGGGGACTGCGGGTCCAGATAGGGAGCACCAGCCAGCTGCAGGAGAGATGAGCATAGGTCCTTCTCTGAGTGCCTGGAGGACAAGAGATTAAAAGCTGCCTCTTCCTGAGTGAGAAGCACTGTTTGACTTCAGTGGGATGGGTGAAGATGAAGCTGGAGTAGATGTGGAGAGGCTGGTGGTGAAGGTTATGTTGCACAAAGTGATGTGAGCACAGCAAAGCACTGCTCACTCCAGCATGGGATGAGATGGAAGCTGTTGAAGGTGAGATCTGTTGTGGGATCTGGGGCTCTGAGCAGATTATGGCTGTGGCTTTCAGGGGTGGATGGACATCCCTGTGCCACCCTCCCAGTCCCCAGCTCCCACACCAGCCAAGTGCTCCAGAGCATCCATGGCCTTTGGCACCTGCAGAGAGCTGCAGACCCACCTGGACTGGCCACCTCCCCAGTCACAGTGAGTGGCAGCAGGGTCAGCCCTGCCAAGGCAGTGTGCTGAGCTCTGTCTCCTTCCCTGGGGCAGTACTGAGAAGGTGACAGTTCTCTGTAGCAGTGGTGACAAAGGGATCAGAGTTGTGGTTTGGTTTGTGCCTGGCCATGGGGTATAGGCAGCATGTCCCTGACAGACCATTCAGAAGGGACAGAAGAGAGCCTCAGCAGCAAAGCAACGAGAAGCATAAGAACAGGTTCCCAGTGGCATTACACTGGATATTCCCTGCCATCCTCCTGCCCTCTGGCCAGGCAGGCAGCCCTGTCAGATGTGTCCAGGCTTGGGAGTGTCTCCCATCACTAACTGGGTTTTTCTGTGTAGATTTTTTTTGCAGATGTCTCTGTTTATGCAGCAGTGACAGAGGTGTGATCAAAACAGGCATGTGCTTACCCAAGAGGCAGAGAAGCTGTGGGGAGTTTGAAGTACTGTCTTGAACTTAACAGCATGAAAAAAGTGGAGTGGAAGGCAGGACATATTCAAGGTCAGGTGATGTGGGAGAACAATGGAAGCAGTTATGTAGAATTAGTTATGCTATTGGAAAGGTATTAGGTGTTTTCATCCCAGTTTTTGTTCCTCTTTCCAGCAGAACGTTGGACTGATTTGTACAATTCAGAGTGGCCATACCTCTCCTTTTCCTTTACAGTGAGTGAACAGAGAGTGGATGAGAGGCTGCAGTACATGCCAAGACAGTGTCACTGTCCATTTTGGAGTTGGCTGTGTGCCTGTAAAAACTCTGCTGCCAGCTGGGAGTTGGGGCAGAAAATGCAGGCAGTCCCTAGTAGCTGGTTTTGAGATACATGAGCTTGTTCCTGGCTTTGTGTGAGAGATGTCCATCACCTCTAGATGCAAGGGGAGAGGAGGAATTCAGCTACGTAAGTACTAGATGGTGGCTAGATGCAAGTGAATTTAGATAGTGACTTTTGAATGTTTTTATTTGGCTACAAGCAAGTGCTGTTGTATTTACTCTCTCATCTCCCCATCTGTCTGAAAGGGAGAGAGCTAGAGAATGTAATCTGGTACTGTAAAACATGTTAAACAGTGTAGGAATGCCTTTTTGTGTGCCTCCATCAGAGATGGAGCTATGTGGATGGACAGGGGCTCTGCCAGAGGCACTCCCATCTGCAGCTGGTCCCATCTCAGGGCATGGGGCAGAACAGCACAGGGCCACCTATGGTCATCCATGCATGAAGAAGATGAGCTGATGTTCCTTGGCTGTGAGCCATGTGGGTGATGGACCCACAGCTGGAAAACTGCTCTGCAGCACGTGGAGCACTTCTTCTGTCCTGAACCTGCTGCTAGGCCTGGAGCTTGTCCTGCTCTGCTCCTGTCCAATGTGGCCTCTCAGTCCTACCACACCAGCTTTCCAGTTTGCTTTGTCCCTACATTTATCTTCCTTCCGTGGTTGAACACGTGACTGAAGGCTTTAATTTATTCACAGCCCTCCTTTTGGTAATTTATCCTTTGTACTCTTTGCTGTCTTGTATTATTTAATTCTGTGAAGCACTCTGGGATTCAGTGTGTGTGAAAGATGCTGTACACAATAACATTATGCTGTATTGTTTGTGATTTGCAGGCCTGCTGGATTTCTAATTCTGGTTGCAGTGGTGGTTTGTGTTATTTGTGCTATGGCTGTGCTCGAGGGCCTCAGCTGGATCAGACTTCCATTCCAGCCCTTTCCTTCAGGAGCTCACATCTCATTATGCCCTGATTTAATGTTGGCTTGTCCCATTCTGTGTGTAATGGTTGGAAATGCAGGACATGCCACCGGGACATGCATGGATTTGTGGTGTCCTGAAGGCTGAGGGCTAAACCTGGTGTCTGACTCCTTGTGAGCTGTGGGGTTGCCCTTGGGGAGAAGTGGGAATAGTGCTCTCTGGAAGTGTCCCAGGGAGTACGTGGGTTCCACCCTCAGGAGGGGCTGTTTGGGGCAGCACTGAAGTAGCTGAATGAACAGAGTGAGAGCTGCCTGTGATGAGTCTCTGCTGAGCAGCTGGACACAGAGCTGGAGGAGCTCATCAGCCTGTTCCTTGTGAGACTGGGAAGCTCAAAATAGGGCAAATCTTGGGGCTGCTGGCACGATATGCTGTGTTGATGGGGGGATGCTGGCTGCTGCCCACTGCTCTGCTGCCAAGATTGCTGCACCATGCTGTTGTGCACCATTGCACATGTTCAGTCCAGACCCTGTGCTTTGTGCCAGCTGCAGCTGCAGTTGAGGTGTCTGCAGATCTGGCTTACAGCCTGCTCTGTGCTGCCCTCTGGGTGTCTCACTTGGGTGGATCCAGTGGCAGGAGCAGGAGAGAGGGCAATAATGAGATGGGCTCCTTGAGCAGACGTGACCACCTTCAGTTTGGTTCATGCTTTTCCCAGACCTACAGCACTGAAGCTTCCCAGAGTCACGAGTGAAGTTACAGCCCACAATTTCTGTATTGCTCTGTCTATCCAGAGCATAAGGTTCCCATCAGAGCAGATTTTTCCCCTTGTCCAAAGTCTGTGCACAGTTCCACTTTATGCACCAAAAGCCACACTTTAATTTAAGTTGAAGGCTCTGGGCTTGCAGCCTGGTAAGAACGTGGCCTTCCTGTACCGTGCTGCAACACAGGACAAGGAGAGCAGGGATACAGGGCCTGTTAGATTCCAGTACTCCTGGGGCTGGTGGTAAGGGTGGGCTTGGCACATCCAGCTGCTCATGGTTTGCCCTTTTGCCTGGTCACAGGTACGCCATTGACCGCAGCACGGACGCCGAGAGGATCTTTGACATCGATGCCAAGACAGGTGCCATTGTGACAGGAAAGGTCCTGGACCGGGAGACAGCAGGGTGGCACAACATCACTGTCCTGGCAATGGAAGCAGGTGAGATGGAGGAATGCTGTGTGGAGCAGTCTGTGGTGAACTGGAGTGGGGCAGGAGGGGTAATATTGGTGCTGTCATTGCAAGGGTGGCCAAGACATGAGTGTTAATCAACACTGAAGTAAAAAAGAAAAATAAATGCAGCAGCACTGAGTCTGACATCTCCCTAGACAGCCTAAAAATACTCTTCCTGAGTCGAGTATTAATAAGGGAGCATGGTCGAATAGTATATTTGATGAACACTAATCAAATTTGTGTTATCTCTGCAACATCTCTGCCAGTCATCCCTGTGCAGCTTGCTGCCTGCACTCACACCTGCTGAGCAGCACTGGGGGCTCCCAGGGGGCTGTGCTCACATCACCTGCCTCCCCCAGATCAGTCATGTGCCTTGTGTGGATGTCCCATCAGCTGGAGCCCTGTGGCACTGCAGGACTGTCAGCACTTGCTTCTGCCAGAGCTCTCAGCGTTTGGGATTCACAGACTGTACCTACACCTGGGTTTGTAGCTCTCAATGCCTCCTGTGTGCTTGGGGTGGTGCAGGCTTGGCACAGAAGGAGTGGATGGGAGGTCCTGGGGCTGCAGCAGTGGGAAGAGACTGTGGGAGCAGAATGTCCCAGGCACCATGCTGGGAAACAGAAAGGCATTGCCATATTCTTCAAAGTTTGCCATATTTTGGATGTGCAAGTCACCAGGGTAGCCTGGGCCCTGCTGTGCTCTGTCTCTGCCCTGCAGTGGGTACCAGGAACTGCTGTGGCTGCAGAGCACCTCCTTATCCCCACTGACATGGGCCAAGGCTTGTCCATCTGTGGGCCAGAGCCTTCCCCAGGCTTTGCTCTGAATGTTTCTTTGCTCATTCTTGAGTGTTGAAGCTGCTGTTCATGTTCAAGGAGCCAGGTCAAGGCCTGACTTGGGTCACAGAGGTTCAGGTCCTGCCACCCACTCTGGCCAGGCAAGGGCACAGGCTCTATGGCCCTGGGAGAGGAGGGGTCAGTGGCCCTGGCCAGATCCCCACTGCCCAAAGGGATGTCTCTGGCTCCATGGGGCGTTTCTGTGCCAATGCTCTGTGCTGGATGATGGGAATGACCCCTGCACTCTCTGGCTGTGGCACTGTTGTGAGCCCTGCCTGATCACATCCCAGGGGGGCAGACCATTGCCAAGCCTGTACTGGGGGCTCCATGGGGAGGCTCTGCAGGGAGGAGGGGGTGGCAGCATTGCAGCACAACTCAGCATCCAGAGGAAACGTGAGGTGACAAGAATCAGAAGGACAATATTTACACGCTGTGGCTAGGATTTCAGAACAAGTCAGTAAATGCTGCAGCTCCCCTCTGGCAGGGAAGCCTGTCAGGCTGGATCGGTTCAAAAGCTAGGGAGACTCTTCAGTGCTCTGACTTCTCCCATGGTGAGCTCTGACTCATCCGTTTTAGCTGCCCAGACATTCTTCCCGGTGACATTATCCTTAACGTTTTGTAATCATGAAATATTAATGACTGATATTGAATTTAAAGTACAATTTATGTCTGAATCCTCTGGCGGAAAGGGCAGTTGTAAAGGTGCAGCCTTCTGAGTGATGGAGGGGTTTCGGAGCAGCAGCTGTCAGGATGTGCCTGGCGCAGTGGCATCAGCCATGGCAGTGGGAGCAGGGAATGCAGGGCAGCTGGGAGAGCACATCCAGCAGTGCAGTTCCTGGCACACAGGTATCTGGGGCCAGGAGTGCTGGCAGGGCTCTCTGGTGCTCACCATGGGCATGTGGGGTGCAGCTGGATGCCACAGGGCCAGACGTCACCAACTCCATCAGAGGCAAGTGGTCATATGTTCACTTTCCTCAGTGAGATGTAAACTTGGCAGGAGGAATAGAACAAACTCAGTGGGAGTCCTGCTGCCTAGGATTGTGCCTGGTGCCTCAGCTCATTGGGGCTGGTGGGAAACTGTACCCACTGTATTCCCATGGTGCCTGGGCCTGCTTGATTCCCATGGCACCAGGCACATGGCCTGGAGTGTGTTGCAACATGATGTTGCATCCCTGTGGCCTCCTTGAGCTGCCCTCCAGGTCTGCTGTCAGGGCTGTCCTGAGCAGGCTGAAGCCCCAGTGGAACACTTGTTCCCACAGGCAGCCTGTGGGGCTGGAGCAGCCCCAAACAGGAGCTGTGCCCCCACGCTGGAGAGCTCTGTCTGGCACCCACTGCTGCTGCAGCAGAGACCATGTCCAGGTTATTTCCCACCTACAGATATCAGAGTGTATTTGGCCCTGAAAGCAGTAAGGAAAGCTGCAGAAGGTGCCCAGCTGTGCCCATGAGCTGTCTGGGCTTCCCACTGCTGGCATGAGGAGCAAGGGCAGCTCTGAGCCCCCAGCAGGAGCTGCCTGGGCCGGCCAGGGACCAGCAGAGTGTTTGGCCTCACAGCATGGCAGCCAGCAGGAAGCATGGGGGCTGTTCAGCTAATCTGGCCTGGGACCAGGCCAAGCGTTTCCACAGATAAATCTTCATCTCCCTCGCAAGCTGTTTACCTTCCTTGGGCTAATATTAGTGATTCTCTTCCTGTTTTCCTCTTTGCTCATGTAAAATGATGAGGCCTTGACTGCTGTGTCCACTGCTGGTAATTGAGATGATAAATCTTCCTGCTGGAGACTGGCTTTAATCAGAGCATTGTGTTTGGATGCAATTTAATGACTCTCATGCTGCTGAGTTTGGGCAGGACTCAGGAGAGGTGAGAGCCATTTATATGTTACTTGGCTTAACTGCTGCTTCCACTTTGCTTCCCCTCAGCTGGGAGCCACGTTTTCAGCTCCAACCTCTGATACAGCCACCTGTCAGACAAGTCTTACCTCTGGCATGCCCCTGCTCTGTCCTTGGCAACAGCACTCTGGTTTGCAGGCAGCTACAAACCCACCCCGTGCCCCAGAGCTGTGGCATCAGGGCTGGAGAGCAGAGTGTCACATCTCAGTCTTCTGTTCTGCATTTTGTTCTTCCAATTTGTTGAGATAGTGAGGAATAAATTCCACTCCTGCCTCTTCTGACTTCCTTAATAATGTAAAAATTTTGAATTCAGTATTGTACCAATTTGGTCTTGACACAGAAGAACAGGTTGGATGCTGTGCCCAGCAGTGTCCCTGAGCTGGTTGCTCCAGGTGCTGCAGCTGCACGTGGCAGTCCATGATCCCCTGGGCTTTCCTCAGACCCAGAGAAGCTGCTGAGCACTTTTTGCTGTGTGTGAGGAGGAGGGCAAATGTCATTTGCTGGATTTGGAGCTCCACAGGAGAGATTTGGGTGTAAAAATGCAAAGCGTTTTATTGGGAGGTTGTGTGAGGGTCTGGAGGAGTAAGGGCTGGATCCTGGCACAGCAGAAACCACAAGTCCCCTCCTTTCCTGTCACAGCAGGGGTGACCAAGCACTGTCAATCCCTTCCCATCCCTGGGAGCTGCTGCAGAGCTACAGCATTGCTGAGCAGTTGCCCAGAGGTGCTCGGTGTCAGTCCTGTGAGCACTCAGCTGTCTGCAGCTCAGGGAGAGGGCAAAGTTGGTGCTTTGCATCTGAATATTTAAGTGGAGAATATCGTCCTGTTCAGATTACTTACTCACATGATTAATTAAATAAAGAAATACTCTGGGATGTGGATGAAGATTCCCCTGAAACATTTGACTCTTGGCCTGAGGGTGGCTGTGCAGCAGGACTGTGACCATCTCATGCTCCAGAATCCTGACACTGCCTGTCCCATCCCTGGCCAGTCCTGTCCCAGTGCTGCCTGTTCTGCTACATTGCACCTGGGCAGTGGTGCCTGGCACACCCTGAGCCACGCTGGTGGCTCTGTTGAGGCAGGCACAGATGCAGCAGTGTGGAAGCACTGGGCAGAGCTCTGTCCCCCACGCATGGCAGCTCCAGTGGCACTGAAATAATTCCTCCCATGTTGGCAGAGGCAGCTGCCAGTCACCAGCCTGGAGCTCCCATATTGCACGGCTGTGCTTCCAGCATCTCCCCCTTGTTCTGTGTATTTTCCATGTCTCTTTCCTCAGTCTTTTCAGATTAATAGCATTCCAACTCCTGAAGGAAATACAGAAAAACGGCATGTTTAATTTTAATTTAGGAAAGCGTTTAGGTAGCAGCCTAGTTTTCTCGCTGCTGTCAATCAGGTTTTCTCAAGGCTGACATCAATTAGTTTAAAAATATTGAATGTAATTTTGCCTGACACAACATATTGCAGCCACTGCAAAATATAATTTATTTTAGAAGAAGAAATAATTAAACTAATTTGCATGTCAGTCAGCTGAGCTGGAATACCGAGGAGAGACGCTGCAATGGAAGATGGCTTTTTTCCCCTTCCAGTTGCCCTCAGCCAGCACATGCTGCCCTCTCCTCAATCAAGGGCTAGGTGCTCCTCACAGAGCCCTGCGAGGGCAGCTGCCTGCAGCGCCCACGCCACAGCCTCATCCACCCTCTCTGCTTCTCTTTCTGGCACTGGGACCTGCCTGCTGAGCCTTTGCTCCTGTGCTGAGGCATTTTGGGTGCATGCACACAGGCAGGGAAAGCACAGGCCAGAATTCCTGACCTCACAGATGTGAATCCTGTGTTAGTTGAGTGCTTTGTGCCTTTCATCACAGATATACTCCAACAATCTTAAGCACATTTCTGGCCATCATAATATCAGTTTATGCCACTGTTAGAAAAAACATATTTCAGATGTTTTGAAGATAACTTTTTTCAAATATATCCAACCATTTTTCATTTTTTCCACCCGTACATCCAGGTACTGGCTCAGAGAAAGAGGGAAGCTGATAAGGCATTGAGAAACCTTCAAATATACGTTGTACAGCCAAAATCAAAAGAAGCTGATGTGTGTCTCACTGGAAAGGTAGACAAGAGTGCATCAGTTGCCTTTCTAACCTTGATGTTCCTGGACACGTCAAATTTTGACCCCGTCACTGAGCCAGGAGTGAGCGTGAGCCTCAGGCTTCAGCAGTTTTGGAAGGGCAGAAGGAGAGCTTTTGTCTGACAGGGTGCATTTAGAAAGGTCACTGTCTCAGAGCTGTGCCCAGGGATGGAGGACGTGATCCCTGGCTCGGGAGGGGTCGGTGCCGGTCCCAGCTCTGAGCCCAGGCAGGGCCGTGACCGCGACCGCGCTCCCGTGCTCCGAGGGCTGCCGGCTGAAGGCGGGGACGAGCACGGCCCTGTGTTTCTGCCCGGCTCTGAACACGCTGATCACATCCCTCCTCAGGGGCTGGGGGAGGTGATCTTGAAGAGAAGCTGCTTTTCTCAGGATCCCCTGAATGTCCAGGCCTGGCACGCACGATCCCAGCAGGTCCTGGGGAGGGTTCCTGCTCACAGCTGGCTCCCACACTGTGGGGCACTAAGGGAGAAGCTCCTCCTCTGGGTTACAGTCAACAAGGGGAAGAGCTGGGGTCCTGGATTCTTCCTGCTTTCAGGCTCTACTTCCTCTCCTCTCTTTCTGCCTTTCCTCATCTTTCTCTCAGCAGTCCTAGCCTGCTCCAGAGCTGAGCAGCAGGGATGGTTATCCATCTTCCTGTGGGTTGAGGAGGGGGTGATGAAATGCTGTCATCCTCCTTCTTGCAGGAACTGAACCCTTTTTCTTCCTGCTCATTTGTGGGCATCAAGCGCACACCCCGCTGCCGCCTCCCCGGGCTCCCTTCTCACCCCGCTGCCTCCCCCTTTCTCTCTTCCTGCAAGCAATTGCAGTTTATTTCACTGCACCAATATGCCTTTTAAAATAACGCATAGTTCTAAGCTTTTAGTCACGACTTCAGCCTCCCTCCCCCAAAAACAACTATCTAATCACCAGAGCAGCTGGTCTGGGTGAGAGGGAGTGATAACGTGAGAACCGGGTGAAGGCAGCTCTGGGGAGGGGGCTTAGATTCCTGGCTAATTATGGAGCAGCACTAAATCTCCTCTCCCCTGGGTCCTCCCCCACCTGATCTGTTGGGGCCAGTATTAATGTTATAGACAAACAGGCAGCAGAACTCCTGCCAGAGTGTGGAGAAAAGCATTAGTTCTGTCACAGGTGCAGCCTCTGGGTAAAACAAAGGAGATGGAGTAAGAGGGAGTTCTCATTTCTGGAGATATATGAGGTGCTTCAGCAAACATCAGGCCCTCCAGAGTGATTTATAATCCTATGGCACAGGCTCAGTGTCCCTCGGCAGTGTGTGTTCAGCTCAGTGAAGCTGTAGTAAGTGGAGGTGTAAATGCTGCCCCATCCCACGTGCAGAGTGAACCCCAGGGGAGGGGGGATCCCCAGGACCACTGCCTGTGTGAGGCTGGGCTGGTGAGTGCTGGGGTGAGAGGACTGCCCTCAGTCTTGCTGTGTGACCCCCTCATGCCAGCTGGTGGATAGTGCTGTGTTTAAGTTTAAGCTGCAATAGCAACCAAAACCCAGTGTCAGCATAAGAAGCCTGAGTCCCTGGGCAAGAGCCTCATGCCTCAGTGGGGCACATTTGACCCTGGGTCCCCTGGGCACAGCAGAAGAGGACAGATCTCACCACCAACCTGTGCCCTTAGCTGATTGCAGCTGTTTCACATCCCAGCTCCATTTGCTCGGCCCTTGGATGTTGCTGCCAGTCTCAAGTGCCTATAGATCAGGATCCAGGTCAGAGGCTGATCTCACATCCAAGTTTTCTGTCCCATCTTGGTGCTGTTTTGCTGCAGCACAGATCCTCACCAGTGGATGGCTAAGACTAGTTTTGGGCCGCTCCAGTTTTCCAGGGGTAGATCAGGTGGTGTTTCAGGAGTCCTTGGCACACAGCCCAGTGGTTGGGCTTCCTTTGCAGGGTGCAGTGAAGCTGAAGCATGCTCTACAGGTGCTGCTGTCCTGTAGACACTCTGTGCCACAGGTGGGCAGAGGTGCAGTGCTGGCAGCAGCCACAATGGCCTTTGGACAGATGGGGATGAGGGGGTTTGCTCCCTGATAGCACCAGTTGGTCCTTTTTCCTGAAGCTGTGGTTCTCTTTCTGTTTCAGATAATCACTCCCAGGTGTCAAGGGCCTCTCTCCGTATCCGAATCCTGGATGTCAATGACAATCCACCTGAGCTTGCTACCCCCTATGAAGCTGCTGTGTGTGAGGATGCCAAGCCAGGCCAGGTAGTCAGAGCCCCCCAGCCCTGGTTTTGGGCTGCAGGCAGCACTTTGGACCAGTGCCAGCTTGCCCATCTGTCCCCTTCTGCCTGAGAGTCTTCCTGTGCAGCCCCTGTCACAGTGGGAGTCACTCTGCTCGTTCCACTGAGCCCGTCTGCAGGGTTGAAGGCTCGTCCCTCTCTGTGGCTGCAGCTGACAATGCTGCTGGCTGGACCCTGCACGTGGGACCCTGGGACAGGCTGTGGAAGCAGCACTGGTGCTCACCTCTGCCTTCTCCCCACAGCTGATCCAGACAATCAGCGTTGTGGACCGGGATGAGCCTCAGAGCGGCCACCGTTTCTACTTCACATTGGCACCTGAGGCCACCAACAACCACCATTTCTCTTTGCTGGATATCCAGGGTAAGTCCTGCTATACCCTTGGCCCAGCTGAGCAGCAGCTCTGGCCATGGAGAGGGACATGGGTCACTGTCTCTCTATGCCAGCTCTGGGTGCTTCGGGCATGTTCCAGAGTTTCTTGTCAACCTGAAATGGTGGGACTGGTCAGCTAAGAGCTTGGATTTCCTCAAGGAGGCTCTGCCAGCTTTATTCCTTGCTGCAAGCAGCTATAAAGCTCCTCTCATGCTGTCTGGTTAAGCCTTTGGTATTTTCAGGGCTCTCAGTCTCTTTCTTGATGGGAAATCTCCAACCTGCCTGAGGCAAGGAGATGATGTGGATTTATAGATGAGCATGCTCCCATTTTGAGCGTTATGATTTATCCCTCTCCAAGGTAAATCCTGGAGCATGGGTCATCTTGGGGCTGCCATGTGGGTGGCTAGCCCTGTGCCCCTGACAAATGGGAACAGCTCCAGAGCCCTGGGAGGCAGTGGGGCCGTGCTGTAGCCAGCCCACAGCCACAGTGGGTTCTCTGGGATACAGCCTGCAGAGCCTGATTCCCTGTGATGTGGTGGCTCTGGGGTGCAGTTCCTCTGTTTCCTGGGCCTCATCCTCTCCTTTGGGACATACAGCCAGGCAGAGCCTGTCTGTTCCTCTGGGCAGCTCTGGAGTTCTCTGCATCCCTGAGCTCAGTAGCTCATCCTGGGTGACTCGATGCTGCTGTGAGTGATGGGGTGCCATGCAGGTTCTGCTGGCTGAGCCTGGCTGCTGTTGGACTTTGCAGGCTGTCAGGTCAGGCTGCATTTGTGGGGACAGTAACAATCCAGCAAACTAGTTATCAGGATGCTTTTTGCCTGGTGTTCAGGGTGAATTTAGGTGCTGATTGTAGCAGTAGGTACAGCAGGGTCCCCTGCAGATACTGGGACCTTCTCCAGCCGCATGTGCTTGTCACAGGGGCCAGCAGACCACATTGAAATTCTTCTTTGGTTTTGGTTGGGTTTTGTTTTAAAACCATTTTCTTTCTCTGCTCTTGCAGCTTTATCTGTCAAAAGCCTGGTTTAGTTTGTTCTGAGCTTATCATAGGAGCCTTCTGCTGACGTAAGATCCTGCTTGCTCAGTTTGGTTCAGCATTATTAGGGATAGTCAAAATGGAAAAGCCTCAGATGTGATGGTAGCACAGCTGGCTATTGCTTTGTGTCCTGAGTAGCACAGCTGTCCCTGACCTGAGTCCCTCCCCCTCTACTCAAACTGCTCAGAAGGCCTTTGCTTCTTATCATGTAAACAGGCTTTAATCCTCAGCAAGATTTTGACCCACTCCCAGAGATTAACTTCCCTCACTTTCTTCGAAGGACCTTATAAAAATGTGCTTGAACACACTGAGCTACATCCGTGTGTCCGTCCCTGCCCAGACCCTTATGAGGCTCCCAGCTTTGGGCCAGGCTGTCTGCCATGGCCAGGCTGTCATCCTAGAGCCACCACTGCTGTTCTGCTTGTCTGGCAGGGCACGTGGCTGTGGGCGTATGGAGCTTAGCAGGGGCTGCTTGGCTCCCTGGCTTTGTGTGGGGGCCCAACATCAGTGGCCCAAGAGCTGGCATTGCAGTAGATGCAGGACACATGTGCCACCATCTCCTCCAGAGCTGCTGCTCTCTTGAGTGGGATGAGGCTCTTGTGACACGGGGTAATTCTTTGTGTTAAATGATCCCTCGTGCTTTTTGTATGGTGTAACACTGCATAAAATGAGTAAAAGCTGGCATCACCTCCCGCCTCCTGCTCTTGGGAAAACAAATGTTGTTGCTGCAGGGTTATTCCCAGAGTGTTTGGAGACCCTCTCAATTGCTGAGCAGGGCTGTCTTCCACAGCAAGTGGAGGTGGCTGCCTGTGGCAGATGGAGGCACCCCTCATTTCTAACAGGGTGCCTTGGTGCCATCTCCTTCCCTTTGATTTCTGACCCCTTCTCCAGTCCACCAGCTGCCCTGGGTACATTCACCTTTGCCCCTGCTCTTGTGGGTGTCCTTGCTGCATCCTCCCCTGTGTTCCCCCATTGCTTCCCTCTCCTGCATTCACCCCTCTTGCACTTGTCTCTACTCCCCCATATAAATATCAGTGGTGACAAACTGCTACCACCAGCCCATCTGTTTCTTTGTACAAATTTGTAGCCAGTTTTGAAACGTGATTTATAAATATTGCTTTTGCAGCCAAGGAGTGACACTGATGGATGTCAGCACAGATGGATTCTCTAAGCTCTTGCTTAAATCCTCTCTTTTGCTTTGCACCTACTTCACTTGGCTCCTTCATGGCACCAGAAAGCCACCTCGGGAAGTGGCTTGTTCTCAGCAGGGTGGGGACCAGCTCAGGAGTGCTCCTGTTGCAGTTGGGAAGGGAAAGAGGGGCTGGTGGGGGGCTGCCTTTGGGGAGCCTGGGGGGCTGTGAGCTTCCAGCAGTGTTGGGGCTTCTCGGGGGTCCTGGGTGTGGCACACAGAGCTGCACTGGCTCTGGTGCTCCGTGTTGGACATGCAGAAGCCAAGGGTGTCCCTGCAGGTGACCACATAGCTGTTACAGGTGGCTGGCAAGAGTTGGGCTTTTGGAAACAACACCATTGCCTATTGGTGTCTCTCTTTCCGTGCTTTTGCTCTGTCTGAGGGAGCACTCACTCACTTCCTGATTCATCAGACAAGGAATAAATGTCACCTGTGGTAACAACAGGGATGATCCAGGAGGAAGATGCCCATCATATGGAGTGACTAAAGGAAGAGATGGAATTAGAAAAGCTGACCGTGTTAAGATCCAACTGGTACCATTCCAAAGGCATTCACCATCCTCTGTTTCCTAACTCGCCTTTTGCTGGGTCTTTCTGGCCTGAGAAAATTGATTACAGCGGGATCAAAGGCAATTAAAGCCTGAAATCATGTTCTCCAAGAAATGCTAATTGTGTTGGAAGGGATGGTAGAAAGCATCCAAGCCTGGCAACCTGGAAAGAGTGCTAGGTAATATGGAGTGACACGTGGAGTTACTGACTCCAGGGCTCAAGGGCTCGGCAAGCAGATGTCTGAACTCTCTGCAGGTCTCATTAAGAGCGTGTAATGGGTGATAGAAGATCTGAAAACCCTAACAATCAAAAGCAAAATGGTAAGATTTAAGGATTGCCTGAGGATAGAGGAAGCCTCCTCCAGCCCCGCAGGGATGCCCCTCTCAGCACAAGCAGCACAGATGCTCGTTTGACCGGGGCGGGGGTGGGGAGTGTGTGTAAAAGAGCATCAAACCTCCTCAGGGCTGAGCAAACACTGAAAGAGCAGCAGTGGTGCTGTGGCCTGGTACCCAGAGAACTCGAGAGAAGGAAGAGGCAGAAGGGAAAAACAGGATGTTTCTTCTGCCATCTGCACCACCTGGGGCTGGAGGAGGTCTGCTCCCTTGGGGCAGCTCTGGCAGCAGTGTGCCCACAGGCCCAGCCGGGTGCCTGTGCTCCTCCCCAGAGCCAGTGTTCCCAGGCTCTGGTATGGCAGAGCAGCTGCTGGAGAAGGGAAAGACAGGTGCTCACAGGGCCCTGTGAGTGTGGGAGAGGGAAGGGACATCAAAATCCCTCCTGCTCTCCTAGTGCTGTTTGAGATTGAGTTATGAGAAGGATTTATTAGTTCTGTCTTCGAGGCTGCCAAGAGCCTCTTTGGAGAGGGAGTCTGGGAGACTTAATTATTTTATTATTCCTAGTGACGTTAAGCTACCACCAGAGTATATTGCATTTCCAAACTTTCCTCTTAGGGCAGTATTGATGAGTCCCTTTGTACTCAGGTCATGTCAGTTCCTGCCTTGTCCGTTGTCCTGTTCCTCAGGTGGACAGAAGGGCCATCTCCTGCCCTGTCACACAAGGTGATGTGATGTAACACAGGATAATGTCACTGCGTGATCAGAGAGAGGGTGGCAGTGAAAACCTATGAACAAAATGTCAATTTATGCAGCAAGAAAGTAGTGATAGTAAAAGGTTTGTGTTGGGGCATCAGAGGACACTCAGCACAGCCGCAGCAGAAGGTGCAGCTTTGTAGGGACTGGGCAGGAAACCAAGTGTGGAGACCCAGACTCGTCTGTTCAGGAAAGCTGTGGATTAACGTCTGCTCACATTCCAGTGCTGCTCCTGAGAAGCACTGCTCCTCAGCTCATCACCCCAGAAACAGATTTGGCAGGAAGCTGCTGCGGAGGAAGAGACACGAGGGCTGCAGGGCCACGGCTGCCTTGGCTGTGCCAATGCAAACAAATCTGCACCAAGACACATCCCAGAGCAGCTGCTGTGGGTCAGCTACATGTAAAGAAACAACTGCACCAAGAGAAATGACAATTGTTTTGTAGGAGGTTGCTTTGGATGCATTTTCCAGGATACGCATTCCAAGATCTGGGCAAAATTTTCCCAGACCTGTGATCAAAAGGACTACAATCATATGCCAGAGCACTGCTTTTTTTGGAGTATCTCAGAGGGGAACTCAGAAGTTTGCGAGTAACAGGAGTGCAAACACCCAACAGTGAAGAGTTCACAGTAACGGGGAGCAGGGGGTAGTGGGCAGGTGGTGGAGCCATTTTGGTGCCAGAGGCAGGTGGTCCCTGCCAGGCTGGGCTCTGGCTGTTGAGCCTTGGTGAGCAGTTTCATTGGTGTACACGTGAAATATCTGTGCATCTCCCTCCTGGGTTGAAGGGTGCCTTGTCCACTTGTTCAGGAGATAAAATACAGCTTCATGATGTTTAAAGTAGTGTTTGTAGTGATTTTTGTTGCTCCCTTGCATCAAGTTTTGGGTCACAGGGCAAACCCTCAGCCCCTTCCTGAGGCGAGGTTTCTCTGAGCAGACCTGTCTGTCATGCTGCTGTTACATTTAAGTACCACCTTCTTTATTTTGACTTGGTGGGTGGCAATATTTCTTTTTCAGTGGTGCCAGGCTACGTAAACTGTCTGGGCTGAGCTGAGGTTGGTGCCTGCCCCTCTGCCACTTGCATGCGTAGCTCCCCTTGGTTTCTAGAGACTGTTTCTAAAAATACAGCATGCCTTGTCGCAGGTCCCTAACAGGAGCTGGAGCTGGCTGTAAACAGAAGGGAGCTGCCAGCCTCCTGCTGCATTTCCAGAGAGGTTTGGTGCTACCCCTGTGTTTACACAGTGCTGAAGAGCAGCTGGGGGAGTTCCCAAACACTGTGTTCCATCAGCCCTGTGTGAGGGTTAGGCTGAGCTGCAGTCGAGGTGCAGGGCTGTGTGCTCAGGGATCCTCTGACCCAGGATCTGACCCCAACCCCAGACTGGTGACCTGGCTGGTGGGACAGTGACAGCAAAGCTGACCTTCCTGGGCTGTGGCCAGAGCCTTTCTCTCTTACAGCACTTTGGTCTGTCCTTTTTGTCCTGTGGTTTTATCTCCACTCTATCCTTGTGTCTGAGGCTTACTTTTAGCTGGGCTAGCTAGGAGTTAGTCCTGGCCTCTTGCTGAGATGGTGCCATTAACATTATTTATATCCTCCTGCTACACTGCAGCAAGGAGGGGGGACCAGCACCAAATGAGATCTCATTACCTTTGTGCAAACGATTAGCATAACAATATTTTTTTTCCTACCTCATCCTTGGTAGGCAACAGGCAGTTTTCAGATGTTGCTGCCACCACACTTGGTTCAGCCTCCTTGCACCCAGGGGCCAGTGGTCCCCTCTTCCTCCTGACACCTCTGCCCACTTGCCATGGTGCTGCCACCACATGCTGCTCCAGGAGTCTCAGCCACAGTGGCAGGTGTCCCACAGGACAGGAGTCTGTGCTCTGCGGTGCCCTGGCTGCCACACAGAGCCTTTGGGATCTGTGTCCTGGCTGACCAGTAGATCTTCCATCCTGGCTCACCTCCTGTCCCCACCATGCCCTGTGTGCTCTCATGCAGCACCCAATCCATACAGCAATTTCCATGATGGCAGCAGCCCAAGAGCCAGAGTTACAGTAGATGTGTTTCCAGTGGAAGAGCTGATTCATAGAGAAAGGGGATGGTCTGGCATAAATCAGGTCCGATGAGGAGAGTCTGTAGGCAGCAGCACCTTGCTGTGAGTGGGCCAATCTGTGGTTTATTAGATAAAGACTGCAGACAGTCAGCAGTGGCTTGTGACACCTGGCTGCAATTGTCACCTGCTGTTCAGCCCCATCCTGCCCATGCTGCTCCTGGCTGGCAGCCTGCAGCACCCCTGAGCAGGGAGTCAGTCCCAGTGTCAGTCCCTGTCCCTGCCCTCCCTCCCTGCTCCTGGTCGGCAGCAGCTGCTCCTTGGGCTCATTGCTGGCACCAGGGCCCTGGAGGGTCCCTGAAGTGGCTGTGTTAATGGGATCTTAATGAGTTGTGCTGTGCCAGCTGAGCCCCTGAAGCAGCAGGGTGTAAGCAGATGGGGAGGAGGATGCCTGACTTGGCTGGGAGGCTTGGAAGAAGCTCTGCCTACTCCTCCAGGACTTATAGAGGATCACAGGGGTATCTGGCCCTCCAGCTGCGGCAGGACCATTCACTCATGGCTCTTGGCTTTGGAAGAAGCAGTGTCTGCTTTTTCAATCTCAATGCCACCTGCAGACCCTATCTGTCCTTGTGTACATGTCAGCAATTGATGTTTATCCTGATTGTGACTCTGTGCCACTCTCAGAGGGTCTTTCAGAAGTTTTTCCCCTCTCTCTGTGCCACCTGCATTGTTTGTCAGCGTGGTTCAGGCACTCATGTGCTGCTGCTCCTGTGCCAGGCTCACTCCCGGGTGTGGTGACAAAGGAGATGCCAGGCTGGCCCTGAGGTGCTGCTGACAAAGGGTAACATGGTGGAGTGGAGTGTTCAGGCACTCAGGCTGCAGGGGGGCTGCAGTGCCAGGGAGCCATGAGCTGGGTCCATGTGACAGAGGAGAGTGAGGCCCCAGGCTCTCTCAGGATGACTGCTGGAGGTGGTGCAGGAATAGCTGCTGTTCATCCAGAGCACAAAGGAGCTCCTGGCAGGTCCTGCAGGCTGTGATGTGGGGGTGACTTGGCTGTGGTTTTGCTTGTTCCCTGCAGACAACACGGCAGCGGTGCACACACAGAGAGTGGGCTTCAATCGCCAGGAGCAGGATGTGTTCCTGCTCCCCATTCTGGTGGTGGACAGCGGCCCCCCAGCCCTGAGCAGCACAGGGACCCTGACCATCCGTGTCTGTGGCTGTGACAGCAGTGGGGCCATCCAGTCCTGCAACAGCACAGCCTATGTCGTGTCAGCCACGCTGAGCCCCGGCGCCCTCATCGCGCTGCTGGTCTGCATCCTCATTCTGGTTGGTGAGTGCCTGCCTGTCCCCTGAGTCCTTCCTGTCCTGTCCTGTCCCAGATCCACTCCATCAGCATCACATGAATGTGGGCACAGTGCTGTGGGCACAGAGCAGGCTTCTCTGCATCTGTCTCCTCCCTGGTAGCTGCAGCATGGGGGGCATGAACCTCAGCCCCTGTTGAGGGGGACTGGTGGGGAAGGTCCCATGTTTGCCACAGGTCCTGTGTGCTTGGCTCCATAAGGCAGCCAGAGCACACAGGGCAGCATCACACCCCTGCCAGGCAGGTGTGATGCTGCCCAGCAGAGCCTGGTGAGCTGCTGTCTCTCTCCCTGCCTGGACAGGCAGGAGCCAAGAGCTGCTTGCCAGCTGCCAGGCTGTGCCTGCTACAGGCATCTCGCAGCAGATGGGGGGGGTGTGCTCCCAGCATGTGGGGGTGTACCTGAAAAGGTCAGTATTAGAGCGTGTGTGGACAGGATCCAGAGCTGGGCTGTGGTCAAACCAGAGTGCTGCCTAGGTCAGGACCTGTACCCCAGGAATGCTGCTGCCTGCCACTGGCACACTGGCACAAGCTTTGCTGGGCATGGAGAGCATGTGCTTGTGTGCATCTGGGAAGGGCCTCTGAACGAGGGATGTTGCAGTGCCCTCAGGTTTAGTACAGGACAGTTGATGGATGCAGCTGCTGAAAGCCCTCTCTGGCCCCAGAGCTGGCTCCTGGCTGTCTCCAAGGGCTGTCCAGACACCTGTGGGAGGCAGCACATCGTTTGGTGAGGTCTCCTCTCCTTGGCATGGCTCCACTCCCTGTCTGCATCTCCGCTCAGAAAACCCTTTCCCACAGGGTGCACTTTACACTGGTTTCATTTTCCAACGCAGTGCAAACAAATTTCTGCCTAATTGCCCAAACGAATAAAGTGCACATCGGTGCTTTAAAGGTGATGGGCTGAATGGATGATGATCCAGGACACAGCTGCGGCTCGCTGCTCAGGCTCTGTGCCATCTGCTCCACATTCACCCACCCAACATTTGGCTGCTACTGTGAATCATGCACCCCCTTTTGCTACTCATCTTCTGCAGAACCCATCCGTTTGTCTGTCCAGCTGTGTGTTTATCCATCGCTCGCTCCTGTCTCGGTGGTCATGCTGCATGGCAAAGGAAGTTCCCAGTCTGCCCTGGAGCCTGGGCAAACCTCTCTCCAAGCCAGTGCACAGCAGGGGCTACTGCTTGATGAGCTTAGCTGATGGGAACTGTCTGGCATGCTGGCAGGGGTCCCCGTGCCAGGGGATGCTGTGCCTCCACACCTGCCACCAAGCAGGGGTTGTCCTCGCCCTGCAGGAGCACAGCGTCTCCGAGACTCTGTGCCCATCTGACTGTCTCTTCCTTTCCCAGTGCTGGTCCTTCTGATCCTCACGCTGAAGCGACACCACAAAAGCCACCTGACCTCTGAAGATGACGAGGACATGAGGGACAATGTCATCAAATACAACGACGAAGGGGGTGGTGAGCAGGACACAGAGGCCTATGACATGTCAGCCCTGCGCAGCCTCTACGACTTCAGTGAGATCAAAGCTGGTGATGGAGGTGGGGGGCCAGGAGAGGGGGGCCCAGGCAGAAACCCAGCCTCCGAGCTCCATGCCCTCCCACAGTGGGTGCAGAGCCCAGACCTGGACTTCTCTGTGTTCAGAGACTATATCTGCAGGAAGGTGGAGCAGGCGGATGAGGACCTTTCTGTGCCGCCCTATGACTCATTCCAGACCTATGCCTTCGAGGGCTCGGACTCCCCAGTGCCCTCCCTGAGCTCCATCAACACCTGGTCCAGCGGCTCGGAGCAGGACTTCTCCTACCTGGGGGGCTGGGGGCCACGTTTCCGGCAGCTGGCAGCGCTGTACGCAGGGCGCAGGGGCGAGGAGGACAGCGAGGAGTCCTAGCTGCCCCCAACCCCGTGGGCTCCGGGCACCTCCTGGACTGGGGCTGCAGCCCATGAGGTGCCACACGGGAATCGTGCGCTCCTGGGCCGGTCTCCACGGCTGCCGGCGAGAGGCTGCACCGCGGGCACCGGGCGACTGCTCCTCTGCAGCTGCCTTCGGCTCCGGTGGGCTCCACACCCGCGTGGGGAGGCTGGGGAGCCCAGGAGAGCCACCGGGGTGTCCTCATCTCCTCAAAGCCAGTCTCTTTTAAAGCACTACGCGTTGACTTAAGAAGGAGAAAATCTAATTCAAGAGGGTTTGGAGAGGGTTTCTCCCCCACAAATTATCATTTAAATAGATCTGTTCGGTGATCCCCATCCAGGAGAGGGAGAGCAAACCGGGAGCCTTTTGTTGTCTAAATTGTTTTTGTCACTTGAGTCAGAGCATTTAAAGAGCTTTGATTTCTTTAAGAGCTTTCCTTGCTGAGGGAAACAAGCTTTTAACTTCTGTTCAAATTTTCCCCTCCTAAGTTTACTTGCTTTTTGAAGTCTTCCTTCTTGCTGCTCCCCGTGGGCCTCTCAGTAGCCCCCAGCTGCGGGCATGGTGTTGTGTTGGAGGGAGGATGCCACACTGGGATGACATCCTGCACAGAACGGCCGCTCACCTCAAGCCAGGTTTCCCTTCCGTGCTGCAATCACTTCACCCCTGTCTTGTGATCGCAGAGGTGCTGGTGATGTTAAGGGGATCCCCAACACTTCCAGCAGAGCAGACGTTGTCTACAAAGTCCTGGTGTGCTCCACAGCCCCAATGACAGACAGGGATGTCCCACCTGTCACCAAGGAGTGATGTTTTGGTCTGGGCCACAGAGCAGCTGTGGTACTGGGGAATGCCATCAGAGGGGCCCAGAGCAGCACCCCTAGGTGGGCTCTGCCAGTCCCTCACAGAGGACCTGGCATTTGCAGGGCTCCCAGGCAGGCACTGGCTGTCACCAAATGGTGTGAGCTGCACAGGGCAGCAGGCAGGACATCAGTGCTCCCTGGCCCACAGTGGCTGGGGGAGAGCTGCATGCCATGGAGGACCTTGCTGCAGGGTGCGGGAGAACCCCGGCCCCTGGCTGGGAAGAGTAATTCCTGCTTGCACCCAGCTGGCAGCAGAGCATCACCATTAGCAACAGAACAGCCATTCCCAGGAGATGTGTGTGAGGCCAGAACCTGCTGGCACAGCTCTGAGGCCGAGCTGGCTGTGAGCTGGGCAGCTTGTCTGTGACACCTCAGGGTACCCAGGGTGTCCCCAGCCCAGCACAGTATCCTGCAGCACACCAGCATGAGCTCCCAGCAGGACTGCTTTTGCATGTAATTCCTGGGTTTGGGAGGCAGGTGGGGAAGATGCTAGTGGGATGTGCCATTGCTCCTCAGGCTGCAGATGATGCTGGAGGAAAGCACTGGGTGCCCAGTGCCTTCCCAGCCTGCCAGCTACCACAGGGAAAACTGAACAGCCTGTAGAGTGATGTCCTTGCACAGCACCTCAGGCCGTCCTGGCTGGTGCAGCTCCTTATCTGTTCATGTTGGGAAAAAATCAATTATATCATTGATAGGTAACTGATATGGTCTCCGAAGGCCTGACACATCCTTGGCTTGTCATTGGGTTTGTCCTTTTAGTTTAACCACAGACACTGTTCTCTCTCCTCAGAAAAGGTTTAACTGTAAATGTACATGCGTGTCCATTTTTTTTTACTGTGTGTTGCTTCCCGGCTGCTGGTGTTGATCCTTTGGCTGCAGCACGAGACCCAGCAGCAGAGAGGGACAGGACCTGCCAGGGTGCCTGCCCTCAGCTGCTCCTGCCCACTGTCACCAGTGCAGAGCCCAGCCTGGCTCATACTGGGACCAGGAGCTCCTCTGTGGTCCTTCCAAGGCGGCGATGGCGCTGTGGCTGGCGCCTGTGCCCAGCGTGCTGCTGGTTCACTGTGATGATGCTGGGGAGGCAGCGGGGCCCTCGAGTGCCAGCTCTGGTCTCAAGCACCTGACACCCCGCACCTCCAAGCAGGAGAACGGAGAAAAAAAGCCCTCTCTTTCCTCAGGAATGTGTTCGTGTTTTCCCTCTGGGCTGCAGAGCTGTGCCCGAGCCCCTGTGGCACTGGCCCTTCCTCTAGCCGAGTGTTGTGCAATAGCAGGGCTCTGTCCTAGGAGATGGGGTCTGACAGGGTACGTGTTTAGCAAACCCTCCCGGCGGGTTCTCCCCTATCCATCCATCCATCCATCCCCGAGCAGCCCGTGCTCCCCGGCGCATGCACGCACGCTTGCGTTTTAGTTCCTGTCCCACGTGTAAATACGGGAGGAGCGCGGTGCCGAGCGACCCCGGCCCCGCCGCGCTGCCCGCACCCCCTGCCCGCCCCCGCGGGAGGAGCCGGCAGCCGCCACCATGTCTGATGGAGTCACTTGGGGTTTGTTTCTCTACCCAGATGAAATTAGACGGTTGATTTCCTCACCCTTGTTATATATTTTTTTTTTCTCAAGGTCTTTCTGGGACCTGGAAATAAATTATTTCCTTGTCGTCTAGCCGGAGTCTTATGTGGTTTTTTTGTCCTTTTTCCTTTCCTTACATTGCCCTGTCATTGTGGTCCCTTTGGTGCCTTCCACGAGGGGCTGGGTGGCTGACAGGCCATGGCACAGCCAACCCCTGCAACATTTTCCTACTGGCAGGATGCTGCATCTCTGGGTTCTTCCCATTTTTCATTGAAATGCTCATCAGAAAAAGCTTCTTCAAGAGAAGAGTCATTTTTTCTCTCTGAACTTGAAGGAAATGAAAATGAACAATGAAAAAAAATGCCCTTGGTTTTCTCCATCCTTTCAGGAGAAGGTTGGGTTGTGCTTTGAGCAGCTCAAACCATTCTATGATTCTGTAATTCTTCATGGCTTCAGTGCAGCTGAGCATTGTCAACAGCTTTGGTACCTGACCCGTTCTCATTTTGGTGATGCTGTGTGTTGCAGCAGTGTTCAGTTACTGGCAGCAGCTAAAAAGACCTCCTTCAAAATCAGTTTTAATATTGAAATGATGCAAATAAATGACATTCTAGCCTGACCACAGCTAAATCAATTGCTGGTGGTTTCCTTGATGGCTGGGGGCTGGTGAAGGATCAAGGTACTCATGGCAAAGAAGCATAACCCTCCCTGGGCCTGGGAAGCCTCACTGGGGTGGCTGCAAATACTCCAGCACCCATCAGTGTGACAATGGCACACCATGGAGGGGTGGAGCAGGCACAGAGAGAGGGGACATGGCTGAGCTCAGAGGTGGCCTCAGTGTAGGTCAGCAGATACAACAGGCAGACTTTGAACTGCTCCATAAAGCAACAGTCATTTAAACAGCATCTTGCAGTCCTAGCTCCAAAACAGGATTATTGTTCCCCCAGGTCTTTGAGTGTTTCCTTATCCTTCACCATCTCCCTGCCTCCACTCTATCCTGCTCCCTTGATTCACTAAATGTTATGGAAGAAGCATCTGGTGACCTTTGATGACAGCAGTTAATGGGATGCTGTGACAGAAGGGGGAAGTCCTGAGCCCGGAGGGTTTTCTAAAGGCACAGGGTGTGCTGTCAGACTTCAACATTGCATAGTTTTCCTTCTCACACTTCAAATGAGTGCCTCTACAGCTGCCAGCCTTGAGGAAGCCTTTCTGCCAGCATCACCATTAATTGCACCATTAATTACCCCTCACAGCAAGTCTGTCAGTGCTGTGGTCACAGCTGCCTGCTCTGGCAGGTCTGGACATTTGGCCCATTGCTGTTTGCAGAGAGTTGAGCATTGCTGAGTGTTTCCAGCACAGGTCCTTGGCAACAAGAACTCTCATCCAGCTGCAGCTCTCCAAGTCCTGCTGTCCCACTTCAGGCACCCAAACACTTTGGGACTCTAGAGGCCGGTGCTGAAGTGTTCTGGGAACTCCTCATTGAGGAGGAGGAGGTGTCTGCAGTCACTGTGCTCATTGCAGTGGAGGTGACAAGTGCCTGGCACTGACTGTGAGCCTGCGCTGTGCAGGAGGATTTGCTTCTTGTATATTGTGGGGAGATGGAGAGAGCTCAAAGCAACAAATTGCCAGTCAGAACCAGACCCTTCACTACAAAAGAGGAGGATTATTGAGAGCTTTGATTGCAGAAGCATCTGTGAAGATGCTTGAATAGCTCCATGCCTCCTCAACACAGCCCCTTCTGAGGAAATTTTCCTGTAGCAGCTTCTCTCTCTCCAGCAGTTGCACAACAGCCTCCTTGCAGAGCAGGGTAAGGGCAGGTCCCTCTCCTCCTCCTTCCGCAGGAGGGGAAGCCAGTCCTGCTCTGCAGATGATGGTTCTCACCACATGGGACATGACCTGTGACTGTCTACTGTCACTGCTGGCTGAGGACAGTGGCACTTGCCACTGTCACATTCTGAATGGGTCCTACAGGGCTGGTGCTGCTGTGTCCCATCAACCACGGGCTGCTACAGCCCCTTTTCCATCCCCAGCACAGAGAGGCTGCATCAGTCACCTCCAGTGCCTGCACTGAGCCATGGCAAGCTCCAGAAGGCAAGGTGTCCAGGTCTCCTCTAGAGAGGTATTTGCAAAAGATGGATGTGATCTTCTGGGATCATTAAGGGGAAGTGAAAAAAGGGCAGTGATACCTTCACCCCCAGGAGGAAAATCCATCTCTGGTAACGGAATGTAGCAAGGCTGTGTCAACCTCTAACTTCCATTCCCACTGGCACTATCTTGCTCTGGAAGGTGATCCCTTCTCCCCCCATATCCTCTGAGGAAGCTGCTTTATCACCAGAAAGCTGACTCCTTTAACCACCTCCACCACGGCTAATACCCCAGCCCCCTATGTCCTTTCATTTACCAAGCCCTTGAGCTTCTTTCAGGGCTGGTGTCAGACTCCCTCTGCTCAGCAAAATCTCTGCTTTACATCTCTGCCCTGTGCTTGGTGAAGACAGCAGCTCTGTCTTGTCAGGGCTCTCTTGCTGTGCCACAGAACTCTGGTTTGTGCTCTCTATTTGCTGTGGCTCTGCTGCCTCCCAGCCCATTGCAGGAGTGTTCCCAGTATCTGGAGATGACCTGGCTTTGTGCTCCACAGCAGCAGTTCTTGCTCCCCTCTCACTGGTGGGAACGGAGCTGTGTTTCCAGGCAGCTGTCACAGCTCTGTCACCACAGCCAGAGAAGTTGGAGAGAAACAAAATCATTGAATTTCACTTGGCCCTGGAATTGTGCTTCTGGGCAGTCAGTGGGGCTGAAACCACCCCCCTCACCTTGCTGAGCAGCCAGGGCAGTGTGGTGGAGAGCTGGTGTTCCTGCTGCCAGCGGGACTATGTCCTCTGGGGGTGCTGGTGCCATGCTGAGCAGCCAGGCTGGCCATCATCTGTCACTCACACATCCCAGCCTGGGCTTTCTCCAGCCTTACAATCCCTTGCCAGATGAGTGTGGATTTAATGACTGTTCTTCAAATTTTTAGGGAAGTACCTTGGGCTTTGCAAAGCTGAATCCAGCATGGGTGGGCAGAGTCTGAACTAGTTGGGATGCACAGCAAAGCACAACCAGGGCTCCCCACGCAGCCCTGGCTTTCCCATAGCCCATCCCATCCCCCCTGCCCTCACCAACACTGGAACCCAGCTGTGAGGGGTCAAATCTGGCATTTAACAGCATGACATTGGGCAACAAGGAAGGGTAAAAGCAGGAGCCCAGTGCCTTGGTGTTTGCCTCCCCTAGGCTGTGCAGTGAGTCACACCATCCACCCACCTCTTCTGCTGCTGCATGTGCCCAGCAGCCATGGTTGGGAGGCCAAGTGGTGATTCTTAGACATCCCTCATCTGTAGTCAGTGACAGCAAGTGTTTGTGGCTCAGGGTTGTTAACTGCCCTGTCCAGCTACACTGCAGGTTTATAGACATCCATTTTTCATCTCTCTCCTTTGCTGCTGTGGAGGAACTGCTCAGGTGAGCATGAATTGGTCCAGCTGTTCACTGGGGGAACAGCCACCAGCCATTTCTAAGCAGAGCACACCTTAGCTTGTGTTTTAACCATGGTAATTCGTGGAGTTTTAATCCCTCTTCTGCTGGGGAAAGCACGTGTTGCCGTCCACCCCGGCAGAGCCAGCCCACGGCAGCCTCCACTGCAGTCAGGAGTCACTCACCTTTAGCCAGGAGCCAGGCAGCTGTTGAAATCCCTTCACACTGCACGCAAATTAGGCACTGAAAACACTCATTACAGGCAACATGACACGCCTTCATTATTCCAGAATAATTGTCTGAAAAGCTCAGCTCGCAGCACAAGCTTCACTTGGTGCAGGAATGTGATAAAAAGAAAACAGGAAGTGCAATCAATGCTTGTAATCCTTTTAAATAAAAAGGTACTTGCTAGTAGCTGCCAACATCTTTAAAAAGCTGTGATTTCCCCGGAGAGAGCCCTTATCAGCTATGACTGCGTGTCATTCTGGCTGTCTGTCAATCCATCAGACTTCAGTGCCACTGACATTAAGAAGCCAGGCGTTAAGATTATCACATTTACCCGTAATGTAGCACAGATTGTGTTGACATTTGGGAAGTATTCCACCACAGGAGCTATTTGACTTCAATGCTTTCTTCCTGAAGAAAAAAATGCTTTGAAATACTCGAGGGCAGGAGCCTGCTCTGCCTGCAGCATGCTGGCATGGGGAGCGGAGGAGAGTGAGGGGGCACAGGCGATGGCCTGGGATGTATCCAGGAATGCTGCTCTCCTGTTCTTTGGATGCACCTGGCATGGAGCAGGCAGGTATTTGGGTTGGCTGAGGAGGGTTCTCCTGTGCCCAGCCCTGAGGCAGCTGTGGTACAGTCTCCACAGGGACCCAGAGAGCAGCACCATCTGCTTGCACCCTTCCTTCCTCCTCCTGATACTCCTCCTCCTCGTGAGAAGGCCTCGGCTCTGTCCACAACAGAGAGGGGGATATTCCAGGCTAGGCCATGGAAACAATGGTAAATGACCTAAAATGAACTGATTAATCTCTTTAAATAACTGTGAAGCCGTTTTCCAGAAAAAGTTAATCTACTCTAAATGGCTCTGGTGCTTTTCTTGGGCTCCAATCAATATGTGGTCGCTTGCTTTTCATGTGTAATTCACAGTAATTGCAAAAGAGCATTTTCTGAAGAAAATGACACTCTGCAAGCAGAAATGCAAAAAGACACAAGGGCCAATTGTCTTTAAATCCCAGCACAAGGCATGCTGTCAGACACACTGGTGAGCTGAAGGTGCTTCAGCATCACAGGTTCTTCTAGGTTCTTCTCTGGGAAGCTGCTGGAGGTGCTGGAGCGTGTTGTGTCCAGATGGCTTGATTTGGAATCTCATTTGCTTTAAGGTCTGGCTGCCAGGGCCCTGGCCTGTGGACCCCTAGCCCACCAGATGCACAGAGAAGTTGGCTGCAAGATTACAAGGTTAAGCAGAGACACGTCCCTTTCCTGTCACTGCAGGCATCGCTGGGATAGGGAGACAGCCATACTCCTTGCCAGGCTGAACCATCCAGGTCTGCACACAGCCAGCACTGCCCATGCACAGCAGCACCCAGCCATCACCCAGGGCCTCTGGGGTCTGGGATGGGCCCTGTGTGCAGAGCTGGTGCAGTCCAGTGCAGATCACATTCCCAGGTCTGTCCTGTCCCTTTCATCTCCTGCTCAAGTTTGCACAAACCAGGCTTGCTTCATCCGTGCCCAGCCTCGAGCCATGGCTGCCTGATGGTAGGACAGGCATCCCCTTGCAAAGAGTCCGTTGCCTTTTCCGTCATACGCTGTAAAATCAGAGCATAATTTTCCAGGATGTCATTCTAATTCTACTGAGAAAGCTTATTACTTGTGATTTACCCATAAAAAAGGCGGGTGACTTACGCCGGTGTGTCTGTGGGTTTGCCCATCAATCCATCCCGGCAGGGCCAGCTCTCCGCAGGGCAGGGGGAGCGGATCCAGGGGCTGAGGTGAACATGCCACTGTGATTGACACGCTGCTTTTACCGGCCCTAAAGCCTCTGACATATTCCTTTTGGCTCGCTGTGGATCCGCACTGCTGAGCTCCAGCACAAATGTCATTAAAACATGTTCTACCCATGGTACCTATAAATAATTGAGGCAGCAGGTTTGCACTGAGCTCTGTGCTGCAGCTTTCTGCTCCTCCAGCGAGGCGGCCTGGGGAGATGACCTCTCCTTCTCCCACTCACCTTCTTAGACATGAAGGGGCACCTGACACTTGTCCCCACACTAATTTCTCTGCTGCATTGGCAGGCCGTGCTCCCAGGGCTGGGGGTCTGAGCTGCTCCCTGCAGGGAGGTCAGTGCAGACCATCGAGCTCCAGACCTTGCCTTTATGGGCCATGAGCAGTGTCTGCCTCCTGCCTGGGGCACTGCCACGTTTGGGTGTTTGGGGAGAACCTGGCACATGGATAGAGGAGCCCAATGATCTCAGTGACTCAGGAGCAGTTCCTGCCTGTCAGTGCCCACCACTTCCCAATCTGTTGAAGTTTCCAGAGCTGCCTAGGGCAGCACCTGCAGGTCTCCCTGTGCCAGCACATGGCCAGCACAGTTATCTGAAATAGTTTAATGTACTCAGATGCATTTCCAATACTGTCACTAAATGTGGGAAATTCACAATCCACGGCTGAGTGCTTGTTGCTGCTGTGGCCTTGGAAGCACAACCTATCCCTGAACACAGCTTTCCTCACTCTCCTGGCCAAGACTGGTGGGAGCATCCTTTCCCTTGTGAGTGCCACCACACTGTAGTACCTGCCACCCATTCTGTTCATCAATCAGACCCCTCCAGCCCGTCTGCAAGTCTTGGCACAAAGAGCAAGTGCAATCCTTGACTGGGGCTCCTGCAGGCCATCAGTCATGAGCTGTGGGCTGGCAGATGAGCTTGCAGGCAAGGCTTACCTGTGTGGGACATCCATGTGGGACATCCATGTGGGACACCTACGGTGTACATCAGCAGGTTGCTCTGTCCCTCTTGAGGGGCAAGCTCACACCTTCAGCATCAGGCCCTTACACCTCCCATCACATGGTTCTGGCTCCCTTCATGCCCACGAACAGGTTTTTTCTTTCCTTCCTTCTCATGACAGCCACCAGCTCCCCCGTACCAGTGGGAGTCATTAGCAGGCATCACGCTGGGAATGTGCAGTGTAAATATGGAGTGCTGATATCCCACTTGGCTGTGCTGGGAGCAGCAAGCCCAGAGTGATGCTGTTCCCCTGGCAGCTCCCACCCATCAGTCTGGCCCTGGATGTTCTTTAGATCCACAGGCTCCTTCTGGCTCCCTGGGTTCAGGAGAGCACATTGCAAGAGAGATGTGTTGTGGCCACACACGAAGACGTAGAGGGGCTCATCCATTGTCCAGCACATGGAGCCACAGCAAGGTGTTGTGGATGAAGGAACCACCTCCTGCCCCAGGGACACATCCCAGGCAGCAGGGCTGAGCGTGGCTGTCCTGCCCCTGCACACACATGTGCAGGGTGCTGGACACGTGCAGAGGCAGATGCTGTCTGCGTGTAGAGGTGTGCAGCCATGCAGAAGCACGTGTGTGCTGAGGCAGACGCTGTGCTGTGCAGCCCGTGTGTGCCCTGACAGATCGTGAAGGTGTATTAAATAGCAGCTGTCGGGCTCTTCCCGAGCACAGCGGTAACACAGTTGGGACCATAGTGATGTCTTCTTAATTTAAACTCGTGTTGTCTTTCAGCCACGTGCTAATGAGGGCTAATGGGAGGATCAGCTTGCTGTTTGCCAGCGTTGCTGTGTGCATTGCCATGGCCCTGTCACTCCTGCAGCCTGCTTGTCCTCACTGGCTGGTGTCTTTCCCTGCCTTGCTGCTCTGATGGCGAGAGGGACTCGGGATCTGCTCCCCCTGGAGCACATGTGGTGTGTTAAAAACCACTCCACCAAGCCAGCTTCTCTGGCCACGGAGCAGCAGGACTCATTTGGAGAGCAGAGCCTCCTCTTGCTGTCCATGGGCAACCCCTGGGATCTCCAGGGCTCCCTTGTGTCACAGCATCAACAGTCCCAAAAGCTCAGTTGGCCCCTGTGGCTGGGACACCCACACTGCTGCCACATCCCCTCCTGTCTCTGCAGCCCCAGGACAGCCACATGCACCCTTGGGACCCTCCTCTTGGAGAAGGGGCAGCCATGGAGTCTGTGTCACCCCTCATGCTGCCCTGCTGTGACTCAGGGTCTGCACAGGGTACAGCAGTCACTGGTACCTAGAGGAGTGATGGTTTGGCCACAGCTCAGTAACTTTTTGTCACCTGCATGCCCATCCTGACTCACATGGCTGTGGTGCTGGTTCCTGGGGACAGAGCAGCTCTGCATGGGATATCTCTGCTCCACAGGGCTGGGGCCCATTATCGCTCTCCCTGTGCCTGTCCCCTGCTATCCCTCCTCCACAGCCACAGGTGCCAGCTGCACAGCAGGACACTGTCCCAGGGCTGGTGGAGGGGCTGCCTGGTGGGTGCCGGCACCGACCCGTCGGAGTGGGAGCGGAGCACAGGGAGCTCCCTGGTGGCAGCATCCCTGGAGCTGCTTCTCCCAGCACTAACCCACACATTTATCAGGATTAATGAAGCGTGCAACAAATGGATCGGGGAGGCAAAGAAAGCAGCAGACACAGAGCCAGTGGCTGGCAGCAGGCAGGAGGGAGGTGAGGGGGTGTGTGGACCAACGAAGCTGGCCAGGGCTGCACAAGAGCAGCAGACCTCCCTGCGTACATGCTCCCAGCTTCCCACATGGACACGCAGGAGTGCTCACTTTAGCTCATCATCGTGCACTCAGGCATGAAGAAAAGAGAGACAGTCTTACCAGAGATCAGCCATCAATATTTGAAAAAAAGCCATTGAATACTAACACAGCCACTTAAGCCGTATTTGCATACTTGCTTAATAAAAAATTATGGCCATTCAAAGCCCAATCATTAATTACCCAGCATATTTTTGTTTAACTCCCTCCCTTTTTTATTACAGACTAAGCTGTTTTCCTGCTTATTCAGCAAAAATTCCCTACTCTTCCACCAGGACGAGACATGCAATAAATATGTACTTATTAAGTGTGCATTACAACTGCACGAGCTGGGAGAAATAATAACAGGCCCAACATAAAGCTGAAGTATTTATGCATGTACCTAGGGCCACTTTAGCTATTTATTTTCACAAAGAAATTAAATTAGATAGTTTGATAGCTCTCAGTGTGACTATGGTGGGAATTTACATAGGCCCCAGCCTGTCAGATGGAGATGGGTTTGAAGGCACAAACCCATGATGAGGACAGACATCCTGCCAAGCCAGGTGTGCAGGGCAGGACTCCCTACTAGGAGGGTCAGTGCCCAGCCAATCTCCTCTGCCTCCCAGCTGGGAATCCCATGGGGACACCAGGCAGTGAGGATGGACACCAGGCAGGCAGGATGAGGCTGCCCACTGGTGGGACCACAAGTGACTCTTTGTGGGAAAAACACAGTGGTAGAGTGTCCTTGGAGAAAAACTGTTGAGATGTGAAGAGGGATAAATTTTCTCAGGAAAACTGTCTTTTTCAACCCTTCTCACTTGAAATAACCCCAGCGCCTTTGTGAGTGTTTAACGCCCACTCTCCATAGATGTCTTTGACAAGAGATATGACACCTGCCCCGGACAGGAGAGGGGATGGGGAGGGCAGTGCCACCCCCCTCCGCGCCCCCCAGCCCTCACCACCCTGCGGGAGGCCCCGCAATTAGTGAGCGACCTGATTAGCGCTGATTGCGCACACACCGCCTGCAGCGGTGAGAGCTTGCGGTGCTGCCTGCGGTGCTGCCTGCAGTTCTGCCAGCTCTGCCCCACCACGACCCCGCACCAGTCCCACCGCAGGGCACAACAGAGGGCACCAAGCCCGGGGGCTCTGAGCCTGGAGGGAATACTTAGCCCGGGGCCCGCCTGCCGGTTCACATGGGGCTGGGACCATCCCTACTCCCCAGGGAGTGGCTTCCCCTTGTGCTTGTCCCCTGGGTGTCTGACATCCCCCTGTGCCTGTCATGCAGGTTCCTGATGTCCCCGAGTTATTAAAGATGGGATTTTTAAATAGCACAGAAGATGTACAAGTTTTGCGGTGTCAGCACGGGGGAGTGACAGGAGCTGCTGGGAACCAGCCCAACCCCGGCAGTGACAGAGTCCTTTAATTACAATTGATGACCTGGCGTCTCCCTTCCCTAGTGCTCATCAACTCATTGCCTCGCAGCAGGACAAAGGGACCCCAGGCCCTACCCAGCTGCTCCCTGAACCCAGGCACAGCCTGCTCTGCTCCTCCAAATGCCCACGTTTTATCCAATATAAAGGAAACCTTGGCAAAATGCCTTCCCAGGAGGCAGAGGCATCTCAATGAAGTGCCCAGTGCCTGCCCATCCACGTGTGAGTGGCACCGTGGTCCTGGTCATCCTGTGGCCTCCAGCAGCTGCTTCCAATGAGAGCTTGTAGAGAGACCAGCAGCCGCCAAGCTTGGGGTGGTGTTTTCTGGCAGAGGAGTGAGAAGAAAACTGTCTCTGCCTGGGGCATGGCTGGGGTGGAAGCACGCGAGCTGAGTGCCGGGGCTGACCGTGGATGTACCAGCTTGCCAAGAGAAGTGTGAGAACTGCCTCTCGCTGGTGGAACAGGAGGGAGCACAGCTCAGCAATTACAGCACAATTAGCTCAAACAGCAGGTTGATTGTAAATTGCAGCTCTGTGCCAACTACAAGTACGGAGTGAATGGCTGGCGGGAGCTCTCCTGCAGCCCGGCTGTCTCTGCTCGGGTCTGAGCCAAGCAGGAGGTGTAGGACCATGGCCCACAGCATCCCCCATGGGGTCTTCTGGCACATGGCCCCACAGCCTCCCCCTCGAGCTGCTGCAGGCACAGGAGAGCTGGTGAGGAGCCCTGTGGCCTTGCTAGTACAGTTCCTCTATGGAGAGCTGCCAGGAGCAGCTCTGCAGAGAGGAGCTGTTGGCCCTTCTTGGGGCCACAGGGTATGAGAGTCATGCTGCCTTCACAGAGCATCCCTTGCTCCAGAAGAGGTCTTGGGTCTCCCTGGGTCTCCCCTGCTCCTGACAGCCACTAGCCTCCTGTGGAGCCTGGACTGCCACTGGCTCAGAGCCCAAATGAGCAGTGCCACCCATGGGTCCCCAAACCAGGCATGCAGGGTGCAGCAGCCTTGGTGGAAAGATGGGTAGTTGTAACGTTCCTCCTGCATCCTGTGTGGGGAGCAGCATAGGGGACACCACCTCTCAGAGGGAGACTCCTGGACCTGTCCCTGAGGGGCATGGAAGAATGGCTGAGCATGGGCTCACCTTGCAGGATGACCGGCTACAGCCAAGCAGAGAGTGCAGTGGTTGTGCTGCCAAGGGGATGTGTGGCAATGACCATGGGCACTTTTCTTGGGAATGACTGCCTCAAAGCAGTCTGTTCCCTGCACCATGCCATCCCATGCTGTTCTGCCTGGTGTACACAGGACAGGCACTGTCAAGGAGAGGAGGGGACCTGAAATGGGCTGTCTCTCATGCCCAAGCAGTCATCCACCCTAACTCTTGTGCAGAGTATGAGGCAACCTGGCTGCTCTGGCTGGCCATGGAGATGTGGCAGGAATCCTGTGCAGCCCTAGGGGGGGACAGGCTTCTGGGGACCCACAGTGGAGCCCCCATTCACTCAGCTGTGCTGAGGGAACCTCTGGTGCAGGTGCAAGAGGACTCTGCTGCCCATGGGGCTTGCAGCAATCCCTGTCCCCTGGTACAGCACCCCTCTGAGGGATGGCAGGGGGATGCTCACAGCCAGCTTTGGGGGTGGCCGTGCCCTCAGCAGGGTGTCCTGTTGGCTCTGTCCCCCAAATTGTGCCGGCAGTGGGGTCAGTACTCGGTGTGGAGCCGTGTGCTCAGTGGCAGCAGCAGATGGACACCGAGGCTGTGCCAGGGAGGGGCAGGAGGGGCCCTGTACCCCGGCTGTCCCTGTGCGTGGGTTGTCGAGGGGCCTGGGGCAGGCGGGGGGCAGCGCCTGTCAGCCTGCTGAGGCTGATGCCTGCCATCTCTGAGTTACTGGCTCGTGTCAGGGCAGAGCTGGAAATGTCAGGGACTGCTGCAGGGTGACCGTGCAGAGTGGCAGATGGTCAATGATGGATTTGTCACTTCAGATTCAGGCGGTTTTTAAATATTCAGCAGAATCGGAGGTGACAGCTCATGGCAGCAGGCAGAATTTCTGTACATCTCGGTAAGACCTCCTGGCCCCCTGGGAGGAGGGGCACAGCAGGACAAACCCCGGCACCTCGCGGCAGTGGCTGGGGACAGCGCAGGCTGGGACCGTGGTGTGTATGGCCAAGGCTGCCTGTGCTCCCCGTGCCTGGTGGCCCAGTGCAGGTGCAGGAAGGAGGCTGCTGCTGCTGGGCTTGTTCTGCTCCAGCTGCTCCCTGCAAGCTACATGCAGGTAGTGCCTGTGCTGGCTGTAGCCACCCCGCTTTGTCAGCACCAGTGTGTTTGGGGTGTCTCAAGAGCACTGGGGGCTCCCACCAGCTCCACACCAGAGCTGGCCCTCCCCAGTCCCTTTGGTGATGGCCGTGGCAGCCACATTCTGAGGAGAGGCCTAGCAAGTGTGAAGGAGGCTCCTGAGCCAGGAAGAACAGGAGTGTGGACAGGCTGGCAGGGGAAGGGGTGTGGGCAGAGCCAGTGGCAGGCTCGGCTGAGCATGCAAAGTAGCTGGGTCAGCAGGGAAGAGAGATGGAGCTCAGCACAGCCCACAGAGCCACCCTCCAGAGAGTCATGCCTCCGACAGGGAACAGGGTGCCTGCTGGGCTGCATGCAGGTGCTCTGCAGATTCCCAGGGGCAGCAGCACTAAGGCAGGGCTGCAGAGCTGTGCAGCAGGGCAGGGCAGACTGTTGAGTGATGCCTTCCACAGCTGCTGCCATCAGCCCAGGTCCCACTGGTGGTTACAAGGAGCAGTCACTCCTTGCTGGTGCTTCCTCCTGCAGCACAAGTCATTGTTCAAAAACTGCCTTGTACCTGCCCAGGGCCCCTGTGGTGTGTGGATGGACATGGCCCTGCAGAACCAGCACAGGAAATGTCTCCTGGTGCAGAGGTGCAGGGCCAAGATGGAGTGTGGGTCCTGGCTGACCCAAGGGACATGGAGCTTCCCCTCCCTGGGGGTATGTGTGGCTGTGGCCACTGGCAGGACCAAGGCAGTAAGGTCATTTCAGTAATGAACACACTGGCTTTTGAGGGCAGGGGATGCAGTATTGACTCTGCATCCCCTATGCCTGCTGCCTTGAAGAGAGCTCTGCTCATGCCAGCTGGATTGGCTTGCTTGTCCCTCTGCCACAGCTCATCAGGTGCAGCCCTGGCTGCAGGGCACTGCCAACCACAAACATTTGCATCAAACTTTGCTAACATTGCAGGTCCTCCTGTACATCCACCATGTGTGCAGAGGTGCTTGGCTGGGGGGCATGAGCAGAGGGATGGCATGTTCCCTCTGGTCCTCCTATGCTGCAGGCAGGTCTGGGTAACCTCCCTGCCTCCCCCCAGCCCAGGGAGTGGTGCCCTTGTAGTACAGATTTGCAGTCCAAGCTGCCCATGCAACCCACAGGGTGGGCAGCACTGAGAGGGTTGTGTCTATCATGTGTCCCCATGTCCCAGCAAGGCAAAGCACCTTGGCTTGGGAGCAAACAGGTGAAACTGCAGCCCCTCCCTGCCACTGTCCAGCCCTGCCAGGAGGCTGATAGGAAGTCAATGATGGCTGAAGTCAAACCCTTCCACCAGCTCCAACCTCAGAGTGCTCTGCAGCAGTGCTGCAGCCCCCAGGAGAGGTTCACAGAGGTTCCCCCAGGGAACCCCAGGAGAGTTCACAGACCACCCTGAATGTTGTGGCTCTGCAGCACTGCCCTGCTCCACAGAGCTGACTCCTCATTACTGTGTCTGCTGTCAACAGCCTGTTCCTCTCTCCAGCATGGGCTGCGTGATCGCAGCGGCTTCCAGCAGGGCCAGTTCTCTGCAGCCCAGCCCAGTGCCAAGTTCTTCCTCCATTAGGTACTTCTCTGATCAACAAGCAGAAGGCAACTTGCTGGTCAGACTCTCCTAGAAGAGCTGAGCTTGGCTCTGGCTCAGCCTGCGCTTAGAGCAATTTAATATCAGCAGCAGGAGGGGATGGGGAATTAATTTTGGTTGCTGCCACCCCTTCGGGCCACACCTACGTGTGCTGGGTAGTGCAATGTGCTGGCTCCCCCCTTCCTCTACTGGAACAGCTGCTTGAATTTCCTTGTCCTGCCTTCATCCCTCCTTGCATTAACTGTTTCTCAGCCATGAAATGCTGAAGGGCTGCAGCTGGCTCTGCCCAAAAGGCTTGGCCCTTCTGCTGATGGAAAAGCACAAAGCTCTCAATGAAAGCACAGGCCATAAATCAAGGGCAGCAGCAGCATCAGGCAGCCCTTGGCTCTGAAGGGGCTGTGCAGGGCTCATGAGCACAGCTCAGGTGCTGGTGGCCACCAGCCACTCCAAACGACTGCAGTGGGACTCTCGGGTGGGTGCAGAGTCCAGGCTTTACAGGGCAGCCCCACACAGGGGTGTCAGGTCACACAGCACAACATGCTGTGTCCCCACCCCTAAGAGACAGCACAGGATGTGTCCCAGATGGGGGTGGTGGGTCTGGGGGGCACTTCTGAGGAGGTGGGGCTGAGCACTCACCCTGCAGAGGGGCACACTGCTCCAGCTGGTTCTGAAGAGGTTAAATCTTTCTAATCGCTCAGTAAGACCTTCTCTAAGAATTTATCTACTTTCTGCCTTCCAAGAACATATGGATAAAATCCCCCTGAGCGGGACTTACATTTATAGCATCTATTACTGAGATCAAGGTTAATCCAGAGTAATCTAATGGGGTGAAAAGGACTTTATATAAATCTGTTTTAATCTACGGGACATGATAGCCTGACAAGGCCATCAGAACAGTCCTGCGCCACTGCTGGGGCAGCAAGAGGTGCCAGAGTTGCACAGGGGATGCAGGAGGGAGAGCTGGTGCTCATCCAGCACCCAGCAGTCCAAGTGCAATGGGGTCAGGAGACTGGCAGGGCTGGAACACGGCTCACCGGGCCCAGAGCCAGGCCAGCTGTCCTGGTGTGCAGCTGCTGCTGGTTTCTCCAGAGAGACTGAGTGGCCCTGTCCCTGTAGGGATGCTGTGCCATGGGACAGGGATGTAAATGCTCTAAATTAAGAGCTGTACCTGATAGGTGTAATTGCTACACACTTAAAAAGAGGGGATTTAGCAGGGAGACACAGGTGAACTTCAGTGGCTGCCAGCGCTGAGGCCACATCGTATGTGCTTGCCCATGCTGGGGACTGGTGGCTCCACCAGGGCTGGTGCCTGCAGCACATGCACAAGGCATTCCAGGTGGGCAGAGAGGAAGGACTGCCCCTGTCAGGATGCCCCACTGTGGTCCCTACCACACCCCACATCTCCCATGGCCAGGCGAGTGCACCCACTCAAAGCTGTCTAGTGCCAAGCATTGCTCCTTCTGCTCCCTCTGCTCCCCGTCCTGCCAGCACGGGGCTCTCTCCAGTCTGAACCCTGGAGCTGTGCCTGCTGTCTGGGGATGTGCTGAGCCCCAGCCAGACCTGGTGCTGGTGCCTGCTGTCTGCCCAGGCAGCAAGACACAGGAGTGAGTCCTATGGACACAGGAGGCCAAATAAGACAGTTCTCCAGAGCATGGCGTGTCGTTTTACATCTGCTCAGATGGAGACTGAGTTATCCAGGTCCCTGAGTCCCAGACCCGCCAGAAGACAGTATCTCAGCTAAACGATGCAAAAATGATTTAATGGAAGGAACTAATCAAGGAATCCAAGAGAGACTGCTCACCAAGGGCTGATGCAAGATTCAATTAAACTGCAGCCTTTGTGGGTTCACCATTTTAATTTTCCACAAATTAGCTTAAAAAAGGTATGGAAATGAAGATATTAGGTTTTTTTTAAGTCAAAAGGAAAAATCCTTTGAGGATTATATTAGCTATTTCGCTTTAACAAACATAATTTCTATACTCATTTTCTTGTTTTAATCTCAGCTGTTGAGATACTCTTTCCATTCCAGCTCCAGTGTCAGTGTGGAAGGCTGTTAACTCTTCCCAGAGCAGGTCCTACAGCACAGCTGCTGCAGTGCCCCATTCCCATGGCAGCCACAGTGCTGGGGCGAGGGCAGCACGATGGCACAGGAACCCTCCTTGGTCAGCTGGGATCCAGACTGGTGCAGCAGCACAATAAGAAGCAAGTCTAGCCCCACAGTGGTGGTGGAGGTGCCTCCCCAGTTCAAGGGTTCTGCTCTGTTTTTGCCTGTGCCAGGCCAGTTGGACAGAGGTTGGCTGTGAGTGATTCCAGTGCAGACAGGGCTGTGGATTCACCCGGAGCTGCAGCAATGCTAAGCTCCAGACACCCCACATTTTCTGTAACTTCACCTGCTTTTGCCCTGAGGCACTGGAGATAAACACGGAGTAACAGTGTTGTGTGTCGGCTGTGATTTGTCTTCTGCAAGAGTATGTCTTGCACTGGGGATCTCCTGTGAGTAATAACAGCTGCTGTTATGGCCCTGCCTCCACTGGCACCTGCTGGCTTGGCTGGAGGCTGCTCTCCAGCAGGAAAGATGCCCTGAAAGTGTCAGGGCTAGTGGCTGGTTCACTGGGCTTTGCCTGGCCACACAACCTGCTCCCCACCCCAAGGAGCAGTGTTCCTCTCCCTGGGTTCCTGCTCCTCATTGGAAAACAGGTCCCCATCAGCAGCATCATTTACTGGTGTGGGGGCTTTGCCAGGACCACAGTGGGTCTTGCTGGGCCACCCTGACCAGGGCTGGCATGGCCAGGCCATGGCAGCAGGCATGTACCACAGTGCTAAGGAGCATCATCCACAGACCCCCTGCTCCCAAGGTGGGGTTGGCTCCTCCTTGCCCTCTCCTCCCTGCACTGTCTGCACCTCTGGCACTGTCCATCAGCTGCCACATCCACCCTCCCACCCTGCTTACACCTTCCTGTCCTGCACTGTCCCCTCCTGGACCCCTCCTTGCCCCATGGCAGCTTCATCTTGCTCCTGGATGACCTTCAGCTTGCAGCTCCTGGAAGCACCTCCCTGTCCCCTTCCTCTGTGCCTCGAGTGGAACGGAGCTTCATTTGTCACTGTCTCTTTTAAAAGGTCCAATCTCTTCCATGGGGTCACCTGGCTGCTCTGCCAGCAGCTCCTTGTGCTGGCAGGGCTCTGCTGCAGCCACCGCAGCTGCCAGTCCGGGCTGCGTCATCCCTGTCCCCTTGTCCTTGGGGTCCTCAGTGCTCCGCTCTCTGCCCATGGGCAAAGTACTCCCAGTCACAGCCCAACCCACAGGTAGCTGCAGCACACAGCTGGGACTTGGGGCATCCCATCCCCTCCTCATGGAGAGGGGCATGAGAGCAGAGCCGGGGACATGGGGCCTCTCCTGCACCACCCTCCCAGAGCTCCTCCAGATTGTGCAGGGCTGGTTTGGCCCCTGGTCTGGCAGTGGAGGCTGTGGCGGGGACCCTTCCCACCCTGCACACATTGAGCCCTGAGTGGAGCTCAATGCAGAATTAATTTGTCATATTGACACTGATCGTTTATTAGGGAGCAGAGTGGAGCCCATTCATTTAAACAGAAAACATTTCATCTTATCTCCTGCCTTTTCATGCCTGAGCTCTCACTCTTTAACCTTGGACAACGAGACATTCATAATTTCCTCACTGGCTCTATGGCTCCTCTAGATAAGAAACTTATTTTTTAATCTTTCTTTCTATTGAATTTTAAACATGTTCCATTACAAAACCTGATGCACATAACAACATGTTTCACCCAGCATTAATGTGGCCATGCTGTGCTGCAGCCTCTGCCCTGAGCTGGGCTCCTGGCCTTGCCATTCTCTGGGACCCAAGGGCCAAGGAATAGCTCTGTTTTTCCAAATACCTGTGGGGGCTCTGGAGTGGTGCAGCGGCAGGCAGGGCCCAGGTAAGCCTCTGCTCTGGGGACAGTGTGATTGTGCAAGAGGTCTGCAGGGCTGGATCTGCCCACTCCAGGGATTGCAGCCAGTGGCACTGCAGGGGAATGGGTGCTACAAGAGGAACATGCTGTCACCACCTGATGGTTTTGAGCAATTCCCATTTGCTGTAATGTGGTCTGAGCTTGGGAATGCATTTCTTGTTTGGAGATGCTCACTGGGGAGCTGACACATGAGTGGGAACTCTTTCAGCTCCACACAGGAGCCCCACTGCAGCCCCACACAGCAGTGCAGGGTCTGCCCCAGCCCAGGGCCATGAGCAGCTGCAGAGAGATTTGTCTCATTTCCAGTCCACAAAGCTACTGCCCCAACAACAAATAGCCCCACCAGGGCCCCTACAAGGAGAGGCCATGATTGCTTTCCATGTGCAGAAGAGCCACAGAGATAAGGCTTTCACCTCCAGGCTCTGCTGAAAAATTAGGGATGGGAGGTGGGAGGGAGCAAATTGAGATAAATGAGCGTGCTGCATGGCATCCTGCCTGCAGGATGCTGAAATAAAAAATCAGTAAATAAAAAATCACCAGTCTTTATCTGGTCAGAGCCTGAATGGGCTGTGTGATAACTATAACGGATGAGCCTGCCATAAGGGCCTCTGAGAGGGACCTGCTGGCCCTCGTGCCACGTGGGAAGGCACCTGCTGGCACTGGGGATGCAGCAGTGGCATGCACAAAGGGCCAGGGCAGCAGTTCTGCTGTGACACGCTGGGTCCTGCCCCTCTGAGTGCACCATGCTGGCTGCTGCACCAATCCCAGGTGGCTCTGGGAAGGGCTTGGCTCCTTCCTCAGTGTGAAATGCACTTTTCCAAGTCGTCCTTCACAGTGAGAAAAAGGCAGATCAGATGCCGAATTAGCCTGCGAGAGCCGTGTTCCCGTCTCTCTTATCTAACTCACTGTAACAAGCTCTTTGCATTTATTCTACCAAATGTGCTGCAGAATTGCGTTACAGCTCATGGCTGCGAGCCATCTGTGGAGAGAAATCCAGTTATACCTTGTATAATAAGTTCCTGACAATCTTACAGAGGACTCCGGGTCATAAAAGTCTCCCAGTTTTATCGCCAGTAACAGACACGGAGAGAAATTAAGTTGTCTTATCAAATTTAGATAATATATATCCCTCTGGAGTGGAAGGTTTCTGATGGATCTTTTACAGTATTAGAACATTTAGAGGGGTGAGCAGAAATGCACAGTGGGGGTGGGAGAGCAGTGGGGTGCAAAACATCCAGGGGCATCCAGAAGCAGGAATCTCATAGCCACTGGGCAGAGACAGGCCCTGGGGAGCCCTTGGAAAGCAAAAAAGAGGCAAAGGCTGTTTGCAGCCTTCAGGAGCCGTGCTGAGAGGTGGGCTTTGCTCCTGCCTGGCTCACCTCGAGCACTCTCATGCAGCTATTAATGAAAGCAGTAACCTCCAGCATCCTGATACGCACACTCCTTCCTGCTGCCTCCTGCGCCAGTCACTGCAGGCAGAAGGAGTCACAGGGTGTCTGCTGAGTTCCTGGGTGCTGGAATCTGCTGAAATCGGGAGCCAAGCCCTGTGGGGAGGCTGGACATGGGATGTCCCTGTCATATATCCTCTGTGGCCAGTGCAGAGATGAGGATTGCTGGTTCTGGAAGGGTCCTGCTCTGCCAGCCTGCACAGTGTTAGACCTTTCTGTGCTCTTCTTGCAGCAGTTGGCAGGGAAAGGAGTGCTGCTCCATTCAGGCAGTAATTTTAAGCTCCCTGGAGAAGGCTCCCTGCTGATCCATTGCCCAGGGCTTGGTCTGTCCCTGCCCCTGGCTCATGTGTCAAGGCTCCTGCAGCCAGGAGGCTGGGACAGGATGGTCGCCACCTGGACTGACCCGTGGCCCCAGGCCAACCTCTCCCTTCTGGGGGACCAGCTACCCACAGGGATGGTGCTGGTGGCGTGGGAGGGCTGGGATCCTTGGCACACCTGCTCTCTGTTCAATATTTAGTTTCTGCAGAGGCAGAGTGCAGTAGCCATGGCAATGCAGCAGGCAGGCCCAGCAGCGCCGGTGTGCCATTTATTATGAGCTGAGCAGTCTTGGGCACTGGGGATGCAGACACACGCCTCCCCCAAGAGCCCTGTGCTAATAAAAAAAATGAATCCTCACTTACTGATCTCTGTATTTTTAAAGATTGGTTACTCTATCTTTTCCTTTTTCATTCATTTTTAAAAAAATCTATCTTGCCGTTCAGGGCAGAATTATCTGTTTAGCACCGTTGTTACTTTAATCACAATTAGCTTTCCCACTCCATTAATAAGACTCTCAATAGTGCTACATCATGGGAATGTGCCTTCACAGCCATCCTGGCACTCTGCCGGCTCTGATGCCCAGGGTTTGTTCTCCCTGCAGCACTGGCAGCCAGTGCTCTCAGTGCCACACTGTGTACTCATCTCCATCTCCTCTGTGCTTTGAGGGGTGCTGAGCCCCATGGCCAAGCAGGCGCTGGGGCAGGCAGGCTCTGGCAGCACTTCCCTGCAAGGCTGAGCTGGAGCTGTTCCCGCTCCTGGCAGCAGGAGCAGAGAGGCTGGGAATTAGGATTTAACCTCAAGAATGGGTCAAGAGACTACCTCGCCTCCCCACATCTTTTCTTCAGAGCATTTGGTGAACAATGCATGCAGAAGGCTTTTTATTTTTGTGTAGAAACGTGTGTCTAATGAATTAGCCACGGATTGGAGCCTAACATGGGTAATTTACACTGAACATTCGCTTGCTCAGAATCATCCATCAATTTTGTACCACATTAAAACCCACGTCCCGCCTTGGGAGTGCGTGGCTGGTGCTACACCTCCAGACTCGCTCCCAGCACATCCCTTGGTGCAGTGTGACCTCTGCAGAGAGGGGGACTGGTGTGCCACAGGCTGTGGTCACATTGGCCTGGCCACTTCGTGGGCAATGGGATTTGCTTAGGAGTCATGGGAATGACATGGGGACAGACACAGGTTCCCTGTCCTGCAGCCTCTGGGCACAGGGCCAAGGCACTGGGGTCAGCCAGAAGCCCTGCTGTGTGCTCAGTCTCCCCCAAAAGCACAGACAGCTTTTCTGCTGGGAGTTGTGTCCCCTCCACTTACAGTGTGGCATGAACCTAAATTGCCTGCCTGGGGACAGGCACCAGACCCAGGAGAGGATGCTGCCACCATGGCAAAAACCACCATGGCCACAACGGGGCACCTGTAACACCGGCAGGGTGTGGGTGGGGTGGCCATGCCCGGGGCACAGTGGGCAGCTCACCCCTACCTCAGGTGTACTGAGGCCCCTCCTCCCATTGGCCTCCCCAGCACTGCAGGGCCCCCCCGGGGAGGCATTACACGAGGGAATTGCTGGCACAGGCATAATTGCTCAGATAACTGCTGATTGTGGAGTTTGCAAACAAAAAATAGAGTGGCCGGGGTCAGTTATAATTGGTAAATATTTGTCTATCTAATCAAAAGGCCTTTTAATTAACAATTTTCTTCTTGCAACTGGTTTAATTTTTTTAAAGAATTTCTGCGGGAAGTCAATTAGACCCAACAGATGGCGAAGAACATCCCAGCATCAGCACATCCTGCCATCTGCCACCTCTGGAAATGGCAGCCCCACCAAAGCCTCATGTTCCATGGCAGCCACCCCTGGGACAGGGCAGCTCTGACCCTTTGCCTCCCATGGACCACAGGCAGGTGGGATTCTCTCAACGAGAGTCATGCACAGCCAATGCTGGTGCAGATTCTGGGGCAAGAGGAGGCACTGGAACTGCCTGAAGCACACACCAGGACCTCTGGGGCTTCAACTCTGCCCCAGGCATTTTGCCTCTCTTTTCCTCTCCCTGGGCAGCTCTTGAGCCCTGACCCAAGCAAGCAGCAGGCAAAAAGGTAGCTCTGCCATGCCACAGGCTGGCTCCTGGTAGCATCAACAGCTGGGACTGTTCAAGGTGGGCACAGCTTGCCCTGTTGACAGGCTCTGCCCCAAAGCTAGAGACCACAGCACAGTGCCCCTGCCTACTACTGTCCATGGGGCTGCCTGGCCCCTGGTCCCCAGGTGGACTGTCCCTGCCAGGCTGGGGCAAACCTGCCCAGCCCTTGCCAGAGAAATACCTGCAGGAACACAGGGCACTGCCATTTGGGAACACAGGGCTCTGCTGTGCAGGAGCACAGGGCACTGCCATTTGGGAATACAGGGCACATGCTGTGCAGGGACACAGGACACACTCCCTGTCACATCCATCCTGCCCTCCCCGCTGTCCTCCCCTCCACCTCGGCAGGAAGAGCTCCTCTCTGCAGGTGAGCTGGCAGCACTCGCACCTGCGGCTCTCCACAATCAGGAGATTGCTGTGCACAAGAGGCAGCTGACGCATCTCTTCCTCAATCAGCTGCTCTTCACACCCAGCTCCGTGCCACTTGCTGTGCCACTCTGTGTGCCACTCGCTGCTGATTGCCCTTTGTCTCCTGCAAGGCCGTGCTCGGTGGCAGCACAGACAGCAGGACCAGGGCGCTCCCACGGCACTCCTGTGGTGTGGTTTTGCCCTCCACTCCCCATGAACCCACAGTTCCCAGCAGAGGAAGATGCTGGGGCTCTCCCAGTTCCAGGGGCTTGAGGGGAGCCCCGGGGATGGGCTCACTGCAGGGTTCTGGCTTTGCCTCCACGTGGATGCAGGACCCTGCTGCTCCTGCCCTCAGGAAGGTGTCCAGAGAGCCTGCAGCCAGCTGGGTCTCCAGGTCTGTCTGGTGATCAACCATGGGGCAAGCAGATAGTCCTGCAGCTGGCAGGGAAGGGAGAGATGCAGGTGAGCAAAGGGCTGGTCTGGGAGCCAGGCAGAGCCCCCATGCCTGAGGGCTGGGCACAGGGCGGGAGGGGGTACAACCACCCCGACCATCCTGCCCACTGGAACATCTCCAAAGCACCACAGAGCAAAGCACCTAAATCTTCCCTGCCAGGCCCTCCAGAGATGTCCCCCTTTATTCACAACTGCTTTTTAATTGCCTTTTGTCAATTACAGCGAGATGGATCGGGTTCCTCGGGGAGGCAGCAATTAGCGCGGGGATGAATGCCGAGGCAACCAAGCTCCCTCTGCACGCAGCAGTGGTGATTTGTAAACCTGTCACCCAGACACCGAGCTCCGCTCCCAGCCACAGCGGCCGCACGGCCCCGCGGCAGCGGGAGCACCATCGCACCCGCCCCCGGAGCGACAGGACCCGGGCACCCGCCCCAGCCTCTCCCTGCAAAGCGCCCCAGCCGTGTCCCCTCGGTGCGGCTCCGGGGAGAGGACACGGCCGGTGTCCCGGCGGGGTGTGCCCCGCCGATGGATATTGGGGTGCACACAGAGCAGGGTGAAGACGGGAACATGGTGCCAGGGCCGATGGGAGCTGCTCTGGACAGGCTGGGTGGCAGGAGCCCCTCTGGATGGGGCACCACCCCTGCCAGAAAGAATTAACACCTACAGTTTCCAGCTGGCTGTGGCCAGCCTCCTAATTAGGTGTGGTGACAATGGCAATTAGTCATCGAGGTTCCCCAGTGCGGTGCTTGGGACGTGCAGGAAGCTCAGACCAGGGCACTGCTTTCAACACTGTGATTCCAGGTGTTCTCTCCATGGCTCAGCCTGCACAGACACATTGCCTGCTGCTGCACAGCCACCACAGCTAACTGTCCTTGAGCTCAGGATGCTCTCATTCATCCCAAATTCATGCCTCCAGATAACCTGGTCAGTGATGGGACAACCTAGGCAGGACTTGTCTTGGCTACAGCCAGAGGTTCAGACTACCAGGGGCTTGTTCTCCCTCAACACCCATCCCTTCTTGGCACTCACTGATGTCTCTCACCATCCTGGTCCCAGTTCTGCAGGACTTTGGGGACCAAGGATGTTTGGCCATCAGCCACTAGGGCTGCAGCAGCCACTGCCTGCTCTTCCCGAATTCACCCAACCCTCCCTCTCTGCTTCATGGCCTTTGTCTAATTCCCCACGCCCCTTTCCTATTTTTCTTCTTGACAGAAGCAGCAGGCTCACGCATCCAGAGACTCCACAGCCCTTTCTTGTAGCTGTAGATTAAATTTCCCAGCTCAGTGTCTGCTGGCCTCTGGCTGAGTCACTGTGCACAGGTGTCCTCCTGTCCCCAGGAGCAGCAGGCAGTCCTGGTGGTGCTGGAGCCTGGGGAGAGGGTGCATGCAGGGACACAAGGTGGTCCCAGCTAGCTGAGCTAAACTAAGCACAGCCTCCTGGGCCATGGCTGTGGGCAGAGAAAAGGGGTAAATCTTGAGTGGGCCCAGCAGCCAAACTCTGCCAAGCATTCCTCAGCTCCTGCTTCCCTCACTCCACTCTGTCCTTGACCCTGGGGAGGGTGCAGCATGTGGAGGGAGCCGGGCTGCTCTAATTAAACCATGTTTGCAAACTCCCATGGCAAGCATCACTAATTATAATTAGGGAGAGTAGATCTGCCGTTCCTGCCTCTTGGACATGTGAAGCACACTGCATGCTGACCAGGCTCAGGGGGCACTGAGGGCTGGCACATGGCACTGCTCAGCCTCCCCTGGGCTGGACACATCCCCAGAACAGCCCCCATGGGGCAACAACACCATTGCAGCCCTTGGGCCGGAGTGCCAGGCCAGGAGCAGAGGGCCATGGTGCAGCTGGCAGCAACCCCTGCACCCAGGCATGGTGTGACTGCACCCCTCTCCCTCAGCACACACTCTTCATGCTTGAACCATTGGCCTAACGATTTCAGGTTTTTCCCCATTTTCCTGTATTATTATTTGTCGTTGTTCCTGTTGCAGTTCAGTGACCATGAATTATTGAACGTCTCTTGCTCAGTAACTCTTTACTTCCACCTCGGCACACTGCTGCCGTGCTGCCTGTGTGGGACGGCCGCCAGCTCCTGCCCCCAGCCCCTCCTGCTGCCCTGGGACCCCTCACCACACTCAGCACATGGCAGGGCCCCACACGCTGCCAGGGCTGTGGGCAAGGGGCCACACAAGCTCTAGGTTCAGCAAAGGCCCTTTCTCTGGCTCCACTACAGCAATGCAAGGGCTCTCAGCCATGGGACCCCTGGCTGGACATGGGATGCACCAGGATGCACTGGGATGTACTGGGATGCACTGGGAGTGTTTGCAGTGAGTGCTTTTGGGGCAGCACTCACAAGCATGGGGTGATTTGCCCAGCACCCGTCCCTACTTGTCAAGAACTCTGTGCCCATCCATGGGCAAGGGACATGTTGGTGATCACTGTGCTGTCCTGGTGGTGATGGCAGGACAGGGGTTGGAGCTGCGGCTGAGCCATGGTGTTGGCAGGAGAGAGAAGGCTTCTGGTGGGTGACAGTGCCTATCCAGGCCACCAAGGCACAGGGAGGGCTCAGGCAGAGCCTGTTGATGCTCCAGAGCTGCTCTGGGCAACGTACAAGCATTGGAGATGAACAAGAGAGGCTCATGTCAGAGCCCAAGCCAGCCTGGGATGGGAGGACTGGGCTTTCCCAGGAGGGCAGAACATGTCCCTACCCTGTGCCATACTCAGGATGCATTTGCCAGGGACAGAGGGGAGTCCCAAGATCCAACAGGCCTTGGAAGTGATCCTGTGGTGGGTGTGAGGACACAGGTATGGTCTGTGTCAGCGGAAGCCAGTCCTGGCAGTGCTGGGGCAGCCAGGATGGCTGTGGTATGAGCTGCTGCCCTTGCAAAGCCATTGCTTTCCCTGAGCTGCTTTGTACTTGGGGCAGAGTTGAGAAATCTCTGCTGGTATTGTGGGATTTCACAGACATGAAGGATAAAGTCTCTGAACTCCCACAGCTGCATTTTCTGAGCACTGCAACACTCCGATACCTCTGAACCACTATTAAGCACCTGGTGCTGGTTTGTCTTTGCAACTGTGTCCCCTAAATAAATCCCTTCCCCATGCTGAGCCATGCTAATGGCCTATTGTTAAATGGGCAGCCAGCGCACTGTAAGCTGAAGTCATTATTTTTTCCACTCATCGCTGGGAAAAAATCTCTCTCCAGCATCTGTCTTGAAGGATAAGGTTGAAACTTGGAAGCTGCAAGCTGCAGTGCAGGGCACATGCCCCTTGCCACCAAATGGTGGCCACTCACCTACAGATCTCCTCACAGGAAGTAGGGCTTGCCATTATTGAGCTGGATGAGACATCTCTCTGGTGGGACAGGATGGCACCAGGGCTGGGGAACAGTGTGGCAGCAGCTTCTCCGTCAGGGTGGGCTGGCAGCATCCACAAGGACCCTCAGACTGTTCTGGACCCACCAGCGCCTCTGGCCTCCCCTGTTGTGAGCCTGGGCAATCACTGCCTGGTTCTGGGCTGCCTGGACTGATGGCGAGATCAGGCAGGGAACCTGGCCCTTGGCACATGTGTGTGCCTGGCACTGCCTCCCACCATGTCCCACCCTGGCTGCTCCCTGGCACCTGCGCCTGTCTCTGTCTGCCACCATCTCGCACATAAGTGGCTCCCTGGGAGACTTGCTCCATTTTTTTCCTTTAACCTTGAAATGCAATTTCCTCCCCAAAATATCCTTTTTCCTGTAAACAACATCTCTTTAGTGAGATTACAGCAGAAATCCCTGTGCTCCCAGGTCCCGGGCACTTTATCACCTGGTGAGCCCCATCCGTCACGGCCACGCGTGGGTTCTCTCCACCCCGCCCTTGCCGGCGGGTGATGGTCTTTTCATCATTTTTACAGATTTATTTTACAATAATTTAATTTCATCCTCAGCCCTGGGAAGACGAATTGGCCCCTGATGTGACTGGGGATTCAGAGCCATTCTCATAAATTTGCCGCCTCTACACAAAGCTCTATTTGGAGTTCCTGATGCAGCCGTGAGCGAGAGTCCTTAAACAACAGGGGATGGGCTGTAAATCCCATGTGTGGCAGAGGGATGTCGTGGTGCCAGTGATGCTCCCTAAGCCTCAGCCTAAATTGCTGTCTCTGGATGGCCACAGGGAGAGCAAAGGGCAGAGGGCTGGGAAAGGGGCAGACAGGGCTTTGCAGACTGCCCCAGCATGGCCCATGTGGCACTAGGTGCTGCCAGTGCCGCACTGCCAGGATGCCATCTGCCCACATGGGCACCACTGCACAGGTGCCCTGGAGTGGCAAGTGCCCAGGACCCATCTCTGCCAGCATGTGCCTCACTTCCTGACTCACTGGAGCCAGTGCCATGCTGGTGCTGTGCTGGGCACAGGCGTCAGGGTGGTGCTGTCAGCTCTGCCACCAAGCTCTGCACATTCCTGCACATCTGTGCTTGACACATCTGGGACTTGCTGCGCTTTTGCTGTGAGAGGCTTGCCAATGTAATTAAACTCGAGTGACTCCCCTGCCCCCAGGCACAGCCCCTCATTTCCCTTTGATTTATTATGTCTTCTTAATTTATTTAAATGAGCCTCGGTGTTTGCACAGGCTCGGAGGGGGATGGCTGGAGCTCTAATTGCCAGAGCAAGGGGAAGGTGGTGGGAGGGCTTCAGGGGATCTCTGCAGGGGTGTGTGCTGTGGGGTAGGGGGCTGCGGCCAGACCTCCAGCTGAGCCCCAGGCATGGGAAGTGCCTTTGGAGCAAAGCTTCCTGCACATGTGGTGGTGGTTTGGCCCCTGGTGCTGGGCTGTGCCAGTGCCTGGGGATCTTCCTCAATGGGGCTCTGTAGGAAAGGCTGAGCATCTTTTGGAGCTGGCATAGGGGCATCTCCCTGGGCCATTGCAGGGCAGTGCCTGTCCTGGCTCTGAGCTTGCAAAGGCAGGGGATTGAGAAGCCCAGCAGGGAACCTCTGCTCAGCCACACACCTGAAGTGTACAGGGCTGGGATGCTGCCAGATGTCACTGTAGCTCCTGGCCAGGTGGGAGAAGTGTGTTGGGACCATGGGGGACCCCATGGCACAGCTCCAAGAGGTCAGTCTGTGCTTGAGGGCAACAGGGGTTTCTCTCACTCCCTCCATCCATTCCTCCTGCCTCCTCATGGCCCTACTCCCCCAGCTCAGACTGAGCAGACAGCATGCCTCCTGCCTGCCCCGTGCCTGTGTGGCCTCATGCCTGGCTGGACCCCACGCTGCCGGCCCTGGTTGTGTTTGCACAGCTGATTGTTCTCCTGCTCAGCGTACTGCCATGCACTTGTCCCTGTTGAATTTCATCCTATTTTTTCCAGTCCATTTCTCCAATTTGTCAAGATCATTTTGAATTCTAATCCTGTCCTCCAAGATACTTGTAGTCCCTCCCAGCTTCGTGTCATCTGCAAATTTAATAAGCACTTTCTCTATTCCATCATCCAGGTCCTTAATGAAAACATTGAGCAAACCAGAACCAGGGCAAGCCCTTCGCCATCCGAGCAGCCCAACACATGCTGTGCTCACTATGCTCTGCCCAAATGTGATGGGAAAGGGTACCAGAGCTTTGCCATGTTGGCTGTGCCTCACTGCACCCCCAGCTCACACAGGACCTCTCTGCTTTGCTCCCCTGTAGCAGTGCTGGCACCATGCTGTGCTGATGGTATCAGGGGTGCTGGTGCTGGGGTGAGGCTGGGAGGGGACAGGGCTCATCTCCAGGACAGCTCCATGCCACTGGCTGGCAACAGTGCAAAGGCCTGGGAGCAGCTCCCATGTGCTCCCATGTGACCCCAGTGGTCAGTGTGGGCACAGGGGCAGCACAGCAGCCCCTGATGGGGTCATCCTCCCCCCTCACAGCTGCCCACCTCCTCTTCCACTGGGTGAGGCTCTACCCAGCCACACCATCTCCCCATTCTGAGGTTGGGCTCCCTTTGGGCTAGGACTGGTCCTGGGGCTGTATGGCAGGGATCTAGAACCAGCCCCAGCCTGGAGCCATCTCATGTGCCACCTCTGGCTACAGCCATCTCTTTTCTTTAATTGATTGTAGAAAGCAATTTACAAAATACAAACTTCTGCTTCTGCCAAGCCCTGCATGTCCAGGCAAAGCCTAATTTCACAGTAAAATTTCAAGTGCAATGAATGGCTTTTCCCAGCATCAGTCCATGTCCAAGCCAAGAGCTTTGCAGTTTGCATAAGCTGTGCAGAGCAGCCCAGCAATGGCTTTGCACTTGCCCTGTGGAGCATGCAGCTCCCCTTGAGCTGGCTGTCACAATAGCCAGGGCAGCTCTGCCAGCACTCACTTTTGGGCTGGTACTGCCTGGGTTGGCATGGCTGTGTGGGACCACCATGGCTGCAGCCTGGTCTGCAAAGAGCCACAACCCCCAGCTCTCCATGCAGCCAGCTGGATGATACAGGAATCCTGAGTGGTCCGTGTGGCCATCAGGAAGGTGTCCCAGCAGGGCTGGCCAGAGCTGCAATGATGGGGGCTCAGCTGAGAGATGGTGCTCCCGGGCTCTGGCTCTTTTCATGTCAAAGCTGTAATTTCATGGTCAGGGTCTAGGAGGTTTGTACACACAGATGCATTAATTCTGCATTTAGTGATACAGGAATAATTGGTGTCACATCAATTAGATCGGTTCTTGGATACTGCAGTGATAAGTGCTGTGCAAAGGCCTCTGGGCTGCAGGATGTGAGGAATTCCAGCAGTGAGTGAGCCTGGTGGGGCTGGCAGCAGCAGGCAGAGCGGGGCTGGCAGGGACAGTGGGTGCTGAGAGAGTGATGGACTGTCCAGCACTTTTGGCCTTTGCAGGAGAACAACAAGGCTTGGGGCTCTGGGTGGTCAATGCCTGGGGATGCTGTGCTGGGGGCTGCTGCACAGCCTGGGGGTGCAGGCCTGTGCTTGGTGAGGGGCTGGCAACTTGGCAGAGCTCTGAGGCTACTGTCCCAGTCCCATCAAGGTGACCCTCTGTGTGAAGCCACTTGTTAGGCACCTGGTTCAGCATCATCAGCTGTATCCCTCATCCCTGTGGCATGGCTTTGCACACATGGTGGGTTTGCCAGCTCACTGCTGCCTGCCCCACCAGCTAATGGAACAAGGCTCAGGTGGGTCTGGTGCAGCATGGAGACCTCCTGTGCTCACACTCCCACAGCACAGATTGGTGCTGTCAGTCCCATCCCCGCTGCAAACTGTAGGCAGAGGTAATTTGCAGATGACAAATATCCCTGACAGTAAATATTTTTGCCGCCCTCATCTTTCTACAAGCAGATAAGGTGGCAGCACTGTAGCAATACGGTTGCTGGAGGGAGACAAACTCTTTGGCAGACTTAAAAGTCTATTGTGTCCCCGCAATTATTTATAGATAAAGAGAAGAAAGCCAATAAGCAGAGAATGGAGCTGCACAACTGCATTTGTTATGATGATGATGATGTTATCTCTCCCTCACACCCACACATGCACATCTTCAGTGCATGGAAACTTGCTGCTGGCAACAATCAAATTCCCTACCAGGACAAGCCAGGGCGTACTGGAGGCTTTACCCACTCATCACTGACTTGTGCCCAGCCTGTTTTCCCACAGTGAACCCACCACACAACTCCTGTGGTTTCTCTGGAATAGCACCTGCAGGGCCCCAGGGGGTCTCTCTGTTTCTGGCTGCAGAATGTGGAGACCAGGTGGTCTTTGTCCCCAGCCCCTGGCATGCTGGATGCCTTGTGGTGAGGGGGGTCTGGGGTTGCCTGTAGGGAGTATGGGACTGGCTGGGTCCTCACCAGCTCATGCAGCAGGACCCCAGAATGTGGGTGCTCCCCACTGATGGCAGGGTGCAGGGGGACTCTGTCAGCTTCCCCAGTTCTGCATGGCCAGCACCTCCTCTCCCATCCCACACCACTACTGAGAACAGAAATGTGGGTGTTTGGAGGGATCTTGGATTAAAAGATGTGGCAGGCAAGAGTGATGGAGGTCACTGCCAATAAGTGCATTTCTGCAACCAGTGGAGCAGAGACACCCTGAGTGAGAAACATTGACTGCAGCGTGGGAAGAGGTTGGGAAGCACCGTGTTCTCCTTTTTCAGTGAGCACTGCAGGAGCCAGTGGAGGAGACCAGGGGCCTGGCAGGGTTGGACCCACAGAAGGGAAGAACAAGGAAGTTGAGGGGTCAAGACCTGGAGTGCCACTGAGCAAGGCACCAAGGTCCCTGGGTGACCCGTCACATGTGTGACACTGGGCCCTTGACCAACTCGTGTCTCCCCACGTTCCAGGGTGCTTCATGGCATTGCTTGTGGCTCCAGCTTGGGCAGAAGCCCTGCACCTTGCCAGAACATGCACAGCCATTGCTCCTCCCCAGGGCTGGGGGTGCAGGAGGGGTGTGGGCTCCTGCCAAGTGCTCAGCCCTGTCTCAGTGGGACCCCCACCCTGAGAAAGCCCCAGGACAAGCACTCCAGCTGGTGAGATATTGCCCAAAAGAGCGACTGGGAACCCTTAACTGGACTGGAGAGTGGGATGATTTTTCATTGCTTCCTCATAATATGAGGACAGGAGTAAGTGACTAGTACAGTCCGTTCACTCGGTAAAGATTTATACAATCACTTCATCCGGTAATTGGTATTCTGGGGAGAGAGAGCGAGCTGCAGCTCCAGCATCCGCCTCTATTTGTTTTATCTCTGTCTTTCTCTCTTTCTCTCCCCTTCTCAGAATGAGTAATTCTGTCCCTCACAATCCCATTTAAACAGAGCATTTGCAGAGTGAATAATTAGTTACATTCAATTAGGCCTCACGCACTCTCCCTTCTCACTTTGGGGGACAGACGGGCTAATGAGATGGTACATGTCTGACACGCGGGAGTGGGCACCCAACATGCTGCGTGCCAGCAGGGAAGGGTCAGCCCTGGGGCAAATGGGGAGGTGGCCCCAGAGAGTTCAGCCTGCCACCTGGGGAGACAGTCCTTTGGAAACCATGTGGGGCCAAAGGCTCAATGTTTGGAGCCAAAGACTTTGCATCTGTGGCCCACGTAACACCTTCTTCTCCAGCAGGAGCGATCACATCTGTCCCCAGAACTGGGTGTTCTCTGGGCTGGTGCCAAGGGAATGCTGCCCAGCCTGAGACCATCCCACCAGCACTGCTGGGAGTGCCAAGCCCTGAGAGGAGGGAAAGCTGCTGCCATGTTTTTATCTCCCTTATTAAACCTAACATTAGGTTTTAAGAGCAGCCTTAAATAATGTGCCACTGCCTGTACAGGCAAAGTTGCTCCATGCTCCAGCTGCTCCTGCTCTGGGATTTATGGCCTTTCTCATGCCGTGCTGCTTGTGTTCAGCCAGTGGTGGGTCACAGGCTGAGGCTGCTCCCAGTACCTAAAGCCTGCACTGGGCTCAGAGCCACTGCAGCCCCATGCCACTGCTTTAGAGCCCGTGGTGACTCTGCTGCTACTCCGCAGCACCCTGCAGTGTGATGGACCCTACTTGTGCATTTTACTGCCAGAGCAGCAAGGCGAGGGGCACGGAGCTGCCTGCTGCAGGCAGCCCTGCCCCATTCACTGTCTCCTCTGGCGTGGGACACGGGCAGGGCACGGCTGTGCTGGGGGCAGCTCCTATTGTGAGGGCCGGTGAGGGCAGCCACAGGGCATGCAGGGGAGTGGGTCCAGCCAGGGTGTGCTCGGGAGGGCTTGGGGCAAGGTGGGGGTCAGCACAGCTGGTGACAGCTCTTCCCTCACTCCTCTGGTGGGAGCCTCTGCCTTGGGAGCACCCGCCCATTCCCAAAGCATCCTTCCCGGAACATCAGAGCTGGGACCGCCGGTCCCGCGGGCTCGGGGTCGCTCACGCACAGAGGGCAAATAATCACGTTTAATCACACGGGTTCGCCAGCAGTGGGTGGAGGGTGATGGAGCGCGGTCGCTCCCGCACGGACGGGTGGGTGTGCGGGGGAGCCGCGGGAGGGGCCCCGTGGCCAGAGCCCCCCGTGCCCACCCGGAGCCTAC
>JANPWX010000274.1:295168-326343 GCA_024734555.1 Trochalopteron elliotii | reverse complement strand
CCGGGCTGAGCGGGGCCCCGGGGCAAGGGCGGCGCGGGGCGCCTTCCGAAGGCGGAGGCGCTCTCAGGGTTACCGTGTGGGGGGCACCGCGTCTGCCCGGGTGCGGGGGGCCGGGACGGGCCGTGCCCCAGGAGGGCCCGCCTGGCTTTTGGGGGAGAACGCGGGTCTGCTCCGAGGGAAGCTCCTTGTTCTTCGGCACCTCTGCCGCTGTTTCTGCTTTGCCCCCGAACTTCTCGGAGACTTGTGTCGTGCTTCGCTTGTGGCAAATTAGTTTCAATATGCCACTCCAGCAGAGTCTTGTTCCTGAAGCTGTAGCGGTATTAATAAACAACTCTGATTTTAAATATAAGACTTTTAGAGAGATGTGGCTTTAATTAATTTCCAGAGGATTTGTTGGCTCATGAGGTGCCGTGGGCTGTCCTGTCGTAGCACCCACAGTTACTTCGCGGGGAATTGGCACCTTTAAACTGTCTCGGTGCCTTTCTGGCTGCATTCATACAACAAGACTAATTAGGTGTTCGCCTGATTGGGAATTAGGTGTTCACCTGATGCAGCGTGCCCAGATATGGGACAACATTCATTTGTTCTGGTCTTATGCTCACTAAATGGCCCTTAACTATGTGATCTGCCTTGTGGAAAACGGTAAGAGGCAGTGAATTATCTTAGATGAGAGTTCTGGGGTAACTCATCTGATTTACTGATTGTTTTGAAGTGGGAAAATAGCTCTCTATTTTTCTTAGTGTGGAAAGTTCTTGCAGCCTCTTCCTCAGACACCCCCTGCTATCCCCACCCCTCAGGAACACATAGGGGAATTTCTTACAGCTTTTTATACTGAAAGTGAGATGTCCTGCCAGCATTTACAGGACTGTTTGACACCTTTTTGCTGTGTGTGCCTGTGCCCTGCATCCTGCTACGAATGGAATGTAGATGGTGCCTTCTGTGATTTATTGCCACTTATTCATTTTGAGGGAATTTTGAAAGCTTCTCTACCTGCAACTGATGAGAACTTGAGCTGCAGTAGTGGAATAGAAGTCCAATGCTTCCATGTAATAAAATGGGATTTGGTACTTCTCATGGGGAAGACAAAACTCTGTGTATGTGTGTGGACAAACTTGCAGGAGGATAGGGGCAAATATGATGAGGGGATTAATTTTGTTGGATTTTGGGTTGGTTGTTGGGTTTTTTTACTCACCCCAGTTCTAGCAGTTAATTTTAGAAAGTTTATTAGACAGGGAAGTGTTCTCTGTCTCCCATCTCTGCAGGGTTTCCTAAACTGGGGGAAGAGTGATATAAATGTGAAGTTGATTGATCTTTAAAAGATAAATAAATACATTTTATGTCTCGAATCTGGAGTAGATGTATTTTTCATGCCAGTTAAGTGTTGCAAAAGTATTGATATAGAGTCGTCTTATATATATTGACATTTGATTTATTTATTTAGAGGTGAGTTTTAAATTGTATTTATTCTAGGGTGCTCTTAGGGAGTATCTTGGTTGGAGGCATTGCATGAATAAAAAGAGAAGTTTCTGTTGATAAATTTAATAATCTTTCTTTTTCCAAGCTTCTTGCATGTTACAAACAGAAAATCCCATCCTGCATTCCTCTAGTTGTATGCTCAGGAAGTAGAACAACTTCATTAAATAATTTTCAAACTTTTAAGTTCACCTTGAAAGTTTCAGTGTTATTAATTTCTTTAAGTTTTATCTAATGGTGAATTTTAAACCAGAAAGTCTGAATCCTGGGGATGGTGTTTTTTGTTAGCCTCGGCAGTGATTGTTGGGGTTTTTTTGTGGGTTTTTTTTTTTCTGGGGTGGTTTTTTTTATTTGTTTGGGTGAATTTGTGCAGTGAATGTTGCTGACTGCTCCAGCTGTGTGCAGGGGTGTGGGCTAAGGGAATGTGCTTTTGCTGCATGGGGGAGGTGAGGAAGGGTGCAGCATTTACCTGGGGATTGTTAAATTCCCAGCTATGGACCCGCCTACTGTGGGAGCTGACATCTCCATGGGGACAAGAGTATGCTGTCTAATAGAGATAGAGATGAGAACCCCTGTTTTCTGGGATTGGAAAGCTGAGATTTCACATGTAGTGAAGTGATCCAGGTGTGGTCACTTAGGAGTATTTCGGCAGTATTTCCTGATTCCTCATTCCAAACCCTGCTGGAATATTCAGGTGCTGTTTGTGCTGAATGTTTCCTTTCCGCTTATTAAAATATTGCATAAATTTCAATACCTCTTATCAGTGGATTGACGAAGTAGATGTGACAACAATGGGTGTGTTGAAAAGCTTAAAGTTAAGGCGTTTTAGTGGAAAATTAGTTTTATTTATATCTTAGATTGGAGTTAAACCATTAAAACCTATCTGCAAAGTAAGTAGGTTTCTTACCTTTCAATATTATAGAAAAGCTCAACCAGAATGCTGCAGTGAGTGTTTTTGCCTGACCTCTGTGTCCCTTGTATTAAGATTTCTCTGGAGTGAAGTTTGCGTCAAGCAGACCCAGTTGGCTCCTAGTCTGCAAAGCTGTTAAGTTTAATCTTGTTCCAGTTTAATTTTAATGTCATGGATTGAAATTATATGCGTGGCCATTTTTTTTTTTTTGCGAAGAGTTGGATTTGGAACGAAAGCAAAATGGCTCGAGGACGCAAGAGCAATAGCATCAAACAGAGCGACTTCACTAACAGCACCAATCCTCAGGATTTAGAGAGAAGACTTTTTGTCGGCAATTTGCCCACAGACCACATGACTCGTGAAGAAATGGAAGAGATATTTTCAAAATATGGCAAAATCAGGGGTTAGTATATTATCTTATGCCTCTTTGTGGCAGGGATTTCAGTGAGAAATATTGCATCCTGCTTGTCAAATGCTATTTGATGATGGTGAGAGAGGAGTGACCAATGTTGTTCCTTAGTAGTGACCTTTTAATAATTTTAATAATTTTTTGGTAATTTTTTCTGGAAAAGTGATTCCTTCAGTACAGATGAAACTTAATGCAAATATATCAGCTATGTTTTAGCTTTTAGGGTCGCAGTGTGATGTCACAATACTCTTTCATAGCCTCTTAATCAAATCTTGGTCACTTCATGGGCTGTATTTTGGTCACTGCCTTGGCAGAAGGAACGTGATCAGAGTCTTTGAGCTCTGCATTTTGATCCTGGTGGATTTGATTTTCCCAGGGAGAGCTTGCATAGTGTTTTGTGGGTGGAGTGCAGCTGGTGGGGCTAGCGATGGCCGGGTGTGGGTCAGCTCTGTCCGTGGTTGTAACCGGTCTTGCCCTGCTGTTAACTCTTGCAGCCCTCAGCATGTACCATGGCTATGGGTTCGTGCAGTATGACCGTCTAGAAGATGTCCAGGCCGCTCTGGACGGTGAGAAGGGTCGCCTTTATAAAGGGTATAGATTAGGTAAGGAAAACTGCTCCTCGCTCTCCTGACCCCAGCATGCGTTCGGGAGAAAGAGTGCTGTTGTTTTAAAGCCCTCTGGAAAGGTCACAATGGCTGGCCTTAGTCTCAGTCACTTTACTCAGAATGTATTTGCCTCCTGAGTTCCTGCTGTGTGCTTCACCTGCAGTGTGGTTTGCCTTGCTGCCTGGGTCTTACCCTGAATTTGTATGTGTTAGTATTTGGAAAGCTCTGTTAGCCTGTGTAAGAAACTGTGCAACAAGTAAGCCCTGGAAAGGGATCATTGAAATGTCCAGCACAGAGTTTAATAGCATTTGTAAACCAAAACTGGGCTTCATCTTGCCACACTCAAAGGAATTGGTCACAGCACTTAGCTGCTGGTTGGCTAAGTAAACTTAGCTGGGATTTTTTAACAAGTGGAGCCTGCCTTTAAGCAGTGCTATAAATAGTGGATGCTTTAAAAAGGATGTTTTCCTAAAGATGAAGATAATTCTGCTAAATGTGCTGGGAGCAGACTTAAACGGACATGAATGGTTAGAAATCCACAAGTAATCTTTTAAATGCAAGGAAAAATTTACTTTCAAAGTAAAGCCTATGATAATTTGAAGAAAAACAGTTTGACTTAAAAAAGAATGACAGGAGGAATAAATAGTAACCTGTGGGAAGGTGTATGTACGGTACCAAATAGGAGCCTGAAGATGGAAATGAAGGCAAATAGACAAGAAGGGTAGAAGGATACAAGAAGAAATGATGTCCAGCATCATCCAAGTGTAGAGGCTTAAATAGGGACAACTTCACCTGTTTTAGAAACTAAGGGTAACTGACTGACAGTAATAAAATTTCTAACTGAGAAGACCAGGTAATGTTTCTGCTGTCTGTTTTTGAAGAGGCAGGAGGTGTGTGTTTAATGTAATTTCCATTTCAGTAGCAAAACCAAAAAGGTAAAACTGCAGCTATCAAAACTAGAGCTCTCAAAAGAATTAACATCAGTGAGGCTCAGTGAACTACTGACCTGCCTAGTCTGTTACTGGTGTTTTTCCACAAGCCTTGGAAAACTAGGGAGTTTCCAGGGGGCTGGTAGAGTGCTGCAGGTGAGCCAATAGGCAGGATAAATGGGATGAGCCTGGCATCAGTACCTGGGCACAAAGGGATTCTTTCACCTGATGCTGATGAGAAGGCAATTGATTAATGTCCTTCAGAATAAATCCTGTCTTAGTTACTCTTACGGTACTGCAAGCTCTAGGGCTGGAAGCAGCAGTGTTAAGGTACAGATTGCTGTAAGGTGTTTGACTTGATAAGAAACAAGAACAGATAAAAACAACAGTTAAATGGATTTCAAGTGAATCTAGAATGGAATAGATGTAACATAGGTGGAATTTCTCAGTGCTTTCAGTGGTGGTCTAGAAAAACTGAGTCCTGGTCAAGGCTTTTATGAGTGACTTGGAGAGAAAAACATGTTTATAAAAAAGGATGAAATAAAGAAGATTGAGTCACTGATGGTGAAAGGACCTGGACTTCCTATCCTGGGTGCAGACAGATCTGAGCTTTAAGTGAAGCTGACAGGGAAGGTCTGCACCCAGCCAGAGTGCTTTGGTCATCCTTGGCTATGCAAAACATAGGTGTGCAAGAAGGGAGGTTTTTTGGTACCTGTGTGATTTTGCTGCTGGAAGAGTACTCAGTTTTGATATGCCTGGTTCAAAAAGGATAATGCTGAATTGGAAGAACCTGACAGAGGTTTAGAATTAAAGAATGAGCCCAAGAGAAAACCACAAGAGAAAGGAGTGATGTGATCTCTGTATAACAGACAGACCTGGGGATCAGGGAGTTTTAGTGTAGTAGGCATAGGTGTGACAATGCCTTAAATGTGAATAAAGACTTTTCTCTAACAGCAGAGTAATTGGCTTCTGGAGTAATTTATTTGATCTGTGGTGGTTTCTGTGCTCTGAAGATTTTTAAATTGGAATTGGATGTTTTGCTAAAAGATAAGCACTAGTTCAGTGCCACTGCTGCACTTGAGATAGATGGATTCCAGAAACTCCTGTCACCTGTGTTTGTTCAGAAGGTTACTGTGTGATTACAGTGGCCCTGTCATCTCAAAATCCTACGGGACAGAAGACTTTTTATTTGGGCTTTTTTTTTTCCCCGAGGTTTTGTCAGTGTACTTGTAAATGCTGTGGCATTAAATAAAATGTTACTAAACGTGTTTTGCACAAGAGAAGAATCCCTGTCAAAGTTTTTTTTTCTTCTAGTAAAATATTTTTGTGCAGATTTAAATACTTTTTTTATTTGAAAGAAATGTATGATACTGAGTGTAAAAATCATAATAGGTTTCTTCAACAGCACCTTAAAACAGAAAATAAAAATAATCTTAAACCAAAGAAAGCAACTAGTGTCTTGCTTAAAGATAACACTTGAAGGGGAAAAATTATCAACTAAAAAAATAAATGCAAGGAGAACAGCTATTTCAGTTATGCAGCCTGAGTATTAAATACAATTGTTAATAACACAATAAGGTAAAAAGTTGTGGGAGAGTTTAATTCCAGTGTAGCATTATACAAGTATTTCCACAAATGCACAAAAGTGTTTTCATATCTTTAGTAGTAAAACTATTTAGAGAATAAATGTCCTTCAGATGTAGTTTGGAACAGTAGACCCTGCAGCTGTGTTTGATCGTGGAGAGGTGCTCTGGGGTCCTGTGAGTGGTGTTATGCTGCAGTTGTAGTTAATGTTGAGATCACACTTGGTTTTCTGCCCCATCAGAGAGGCAACATGCTGCTTGATTGACATCAAGAGCAAAAACTAGATCCAATCCCTTTATTACAATTTTAATCTTGAAAATAATGAAGGATAGTTTGGGATGTTGCAGAAGATATTAAGACTGAGTGCCTAAAGACATCATGGCATGTTTATATTCTCATGCAAGACCTTGAAAGTGGTTAATGCAAATAACTCATCAGAAATGTTAATTGTTGATAGATTCTGGGGGAGCAGATAGGGCCTAGGTTTGGGTTCTTTTCCTTAAAAGGTTCTCAGTAAAATGTCCAAAGTCACTTTGCTGTTTGCTCTTCCCCCCTCCAGTGCATTATTTCATCTCCAATCAGCTGTCATGGGAGGCTTTGAGAACAGTGTGGGTCCCTAACAGTTCTGGGCAACTTCGCTTTTGTGGGTTGAGGACAAGATTCTGTTTCTTCAGCTCTCTTACTTCTTTGTGTTTCCCTTCATGGTGTTTTTCATGGAGATGCTCAGAAGCGAACCAATTTTCAAATTTCTGATCTGTTGCCTCAGTTTGCATCACATTAACAATGGTGTTTTGAAGGCACCACGTTGACTTCATGAGGAGCCTGTGTTCCAGGCTCCCGGATCCGTTTCTCAGTGGTGGGGGCTGTGCACCTTAACACTGCAGCAGTCCCTTGGAAGGCAGTTGCACATGCCCCTTTGAGAACCCTTGGATTATTTCCAACAAGGGTATCAGCATGCTCCGTTGAACAGGACTGGCTTTGAACTTAAGACTGTGCTGGCCATCATTCCTTTCTCGGAGGTTTTCAGACTCTGCTTTTTCTCCTAGAGTCCATGAGTCGCGTTCTGCTCGCTCATAGACTGCAGAAGAAAGAGGTTCTCTTATGGAAGGAAGAGTCTGGATGTAGGCCCGAACATGCAGGGTTAAAACTTCACCCAAGCTCTCCACCCTATTTTGAAGTCAGAGAAATCCATGAAATTTTCATTATGTTGTACTATCTAAACTTAATAAAAAATTGTCAAAGTGACAATGTCTCTCTGCTGAATGGATTTCCTTGCACCATCTGGATGTTGTTGAGCTTAAGTTGCTTTCATTTGAATTGTGCTGATGATCTTTTTTTTGTTTCATAGCATTGAACAGATGGGTTGATTATTCTTTACAGATATTAATAAAGCAGTGGAAAGAAGAAATATGAATAAGGCTTCATCAAGGTCCAGTCCGACACGAAGGTAAAGTACCTGGAAGCAGTGAGTTATATTAGGAATTCAGGCCTTCGGGGCATGAGCCCAGCGGCCTGTGCTAAATGTCTTTGTCTCTTCCCTACTGCCACCTCCCCAGTCAAACAGTGGTGCTTCAGCAGGAAAGTGTCTGCTCCACCTCTGAGAGCCCCTTTGGCTCTGGCACCTTGGGAGGCACGAGGGAAACCTTGTGTCTGCTGCCATTACTGCAGCCCAGCATTCGGTTTTGCAGCACAGGCTGTAAGAGACTTGGGAGGAAGAATATACTTGATGTTTGCTCCTGCCTCCAAGGATCAGAGAAGCCAAGACATATCTAGAGAATACCAAGGGGCTGCAGTGTTTCCAGTGCAGTGGATCTTGGAATCTTGCCTCTTCTGATGTTGAAAGCTTCCCATGCTGTGATGAGACTGGAAAAGAGCACTTGAGTAAAACACAAGACAGAGCAAACGTTTCTTGCGCAGTCCTGTCTGCCCATGTGGTTGTGTTATCAGAGCCTGGAGCCAGCCCCCCTGTGCAGTTGTTGATGTACTCTCCTGTGCAGTCATTGATGTAGCTTCTCCTGGCTTCCCACCCCTCAGTGGGCACAGCACATTCACCTCTTTCACCTCCTCTTTGTGGGCAGCCACAGGCAAGGGGAAAAGATAAGGACTGTCCTGTCACAGGAAGATGACTTCAGTTTCCACAGCATCACGAGGAAGCACACAAACACATGCTCCAGTGTGCTTTACTAGCTTGACCTGTTAAATTACCAAAACTAAGGAAAAAGTGCAACTAGCAAGACATCTACACCAAAAAATAAAAGCACAGAGAATGAATAGCTGCAATTCTTGGCACCATCTAGGATTTTTATGCATTGCACATAACCCTACACAGTGTCAAATGTGCTTGCAGAGACCAGCGTGTGGGTGTCAGGCCCAAGAAGTGCTGGGATTCCTGTGGCAGATGCAGCAAGTCTTGGGCTTGGTGTGTGCTCAGTGCTGGTGGGAGGACCCTGGGAGTGTGTGAGCAGCAGGCACTGAATGGCATATCTTTGGCCTCGGTGCCACCAGTGCTGCAGCACTGCAGGGATGAGGGGCAGGCATCTGTACCATGACCATTGGTCCTTGGACTGTGCTGCAGAGGGTCAAGTACAGGCACTGATGCCGTGGGCATTGCAACCTCTGTCATCCTGCATGTGTGCAAGAGCAGGTGCCTGTGCCACAGTCCTCAAGAGCACTAGATGTGCATGAGCTGTGCTGCTGTGGGCACCAGGTTGTGGGCTGGACAGCAGCCGAAGGCTTTGGTGCTGCTGTGACAGGCACGGGATTTCAGCTGGCACTCCATACACCATGGCCATCCCGTGTGGTTAGCACCAGGTCCCAAGCAGCAGTGTGGGCACAGAGGGTGGTGGGGTCACAGTCATCAAGTCCTGGGCATAGACTCTGGACCATGCTGTGGCCTGGGAGCAACAGCTGCTGCTGCCAGTGCTGCAGAGCCCCACAGTGCGGTGCACACAGCAGTGCTGGCCAAGCAGGGCTGAGTCCCAGGCAGATGCAGGCAGTGGTGCTGATGCTGCAGGAGCCAGGCCGTGGTGACTGAGGTGTGGAAGCAGAAAGTAGAAGCTGTGCCTTTGTGCTGCTGTCTCCCTTGAGCAGAGCAGCCATTGGGGCACAAGGACATCTCTACTTCTGTCTCAGTTGTGCGTTGTTTATTCCGGATCGATTTGTCTCTGCAGATAATGAATGTGGCCTGTTCTGGTCACCTCCACTCCTGCTGGAATAAATGTCATATGCCAAACAATTCCCCTGCATCTGGTTGTGTTGCTAAATGGTCTCACAGCTATGGAAAGATCAGTTACTCAATATCCATTAGAGCAAGTCAGAAGTCTCCCCTGAGCTTCTGCCATCATTCATTGTAGGTTTTGAGGGAAGGAGGCTATGATGTGTCTCTCAAGGATGTGGTTTCAACGCAGATCACAAACAAAAAGTGGATTTATATGTCCAAGAGGCTGAAGGAGTTTACACCTGGCTGTCTGCAAATTCAATATGTCACTTAGAGGAGGAGGCTATGTGTGTCTTGGCATCTCTCATTTGTCCCAAAATCTGGTTTGTATCTGACATGCAAACAGAGAATACCAGCACTTATGTGTTCCCAGCACAGCTGGGTGTCTGACACCAAAATCCGTGCACAGACTCTGCTCTTGCATCTCATTCCTGTCACTCTGCCTGACGCCAAACTTGGGCTCATCTGACTCGTTCTCTCCAGGTGATCTCTATATGACTGCACTGCAGTGGATGCAGACTTTGGTTCTGCTTATCTTTCATAAACTAGATTAGTCTGTTTGAGGACTGTAAAAGTCATGGGAAATAAAAAGATTCAAAAAGCTGGGGTTTTTTTTCCTGATGGTTGTCACTATTTTGGGGAAAAACCAGTCCGAACACATAAAGCTCCGTAGTTTCTCTGCAAGATTTTTTTTAAAGCTTTGTTTTGACTACAGTGGAAAACAGAATACAACCTGGAAAAAACCCTACTACTTTGAGAAAACATGAAGACTGGAACATTATTCTTCCTTTCCTCTGAAGACTGCACTACAGAGTCTGAATGAGATGGATCATTCAGATCCAACAGAGAAGACTTTTGTGATGGCTGAGGATGCAGTGCTGGTTGGGTAGTACCCTCTTAAACCAGGCCATTATAAACATAAGGCTGGCTTTCTACAGAAATTGTCCCTCAAATCCAGGATGACACCATAGCTGTCTTTGGTTTCTGTCAGCAGCACAAACCCAACCACAACGTGGAATCTGCAATGTCTTTGCTCACAAGCTGCTCCTTTTTTAATCATATGCCAATAACATTACTTCAGGTGTTCTGCTGTCATTGATGAGTGAATTTAATGGATCCCTTGAACACTCCTAGCTATTGTGTATTTGTGGGTATTAGCCTACATCACCTTAAATTCTCTCAAAGGATTTGCCAAACATGATTGATAGATTGTCTATGGCTGATGTTGGAAATCGAAAGCCTAAAAATGGTGATTTCTGAAGTGCCTGTTCACTTCATCCACAGGTGCTCTATACTTAGTGCCCCATTAAGGAGCTTTCTGGGTCTTGTTTGGCTATGCTGAATATTAGAATTAAAAACCTTCTCCAGACTGCTTCAAAAATATGACTTTTGGTCAATTTTTGTTGTTGTGGGATAGGAGGGAGGATTCAGCTGCTGTGAAAGGTGACTTTGGCACCTCAGGTAAGAGATCTAGGGGTAACTGTACTCATGTTGTTAGGAGGCTAATGGAATTTCCTTGGTGTTTTCCTCAGAGAGCAATATGCCTACGGGGATGGCCGAGATGCCAGGCGCGACCGCTCCCCTCTTCGGGGGAGCCCACGGAGAGACCCCAGGGATGGCAGGGATGGCAGGAACGGGCGAGATGCTAGAGACGCTCGAGACATTCGAGGCAGAGACATGCGTGATGCCAGAGACCACAGGGACCCACGGGACCTGCGAGACCCACGGGATATCAGGGATCCAAGGGACTTGAGGGACCCACGTGATGTTAGAGATCTTCGTGACCCACGGGAGCCGCTGTATGATCGATACAGGGATCCACGGGATATGAGAAGTGCACGAGATGTGAGGGATCCACGGGATATGAGAGACCCTCGGGACCCTTTGTACAGGTAAACTCTGCGGGATCCTATTTGCCAAAATAATGTTTTTATGGGATTTCCGCCACAGTTGTTAAGAGTGGTGTCAGGTGTTTAAATCACCCTTGGCTGGGGACAAGGGTGCTTGCTTGGGTGCTTGTTCTGTGTCTTGTGAGGAGCAGATGGGTACCTCAGAAATTAAACTTGGGGGAGGTCTGGGTGTGATGCATTGGCCAAAGTCGCTGCCTGAGATGGTTCTGGAGGAAACCCATTGCTGCTTCTGAATGTTGCAGACGAGACGAATCTTATGACCGATACCTGCGCCTCGACGACTACTATCGGCGCAAGGACGACTCCTACTACGACCGCTACAAGGAGCCAGAGGGTGAGTACCTGTAGCACTTCAGTGGGAGGGTGCTGGGCTGCCACAGTGCCATGGTTGTGGCACTCTGTGCCCCTCTGAGCAGGTCTGAAGGGTGTCACTCATTCTGTCCCTGGGCTCATTTCAGACCGCTTGAAGCGCGAGGAGCGGCGCCGGGAGGAGCTGTACCGTCAGTACTATGAGGAAATCAAGAGACGTTTTGATGCAGAGAGACCCGTGGATTGTTCTGTGATAGTGGTGAATAAACAGACTAAGTAAGAAAACAGTTATAATCAGTTTTATTATTGCATGGTAGAAGAGAATGGATTTAAACTTAGTCCTGCCTTGAGGCTGTTTGTCTTACAGGGTGCTCTTGAGGAATGTGGCTTTGGAGTCCCCAGAAAGCTAAAGCTCCCATTTTTCTTCCAGGAATATATGTTGATGAGATGAAGAAATGTATCTTGCTTTGCTTGTATTTTCCCCTTGTAATCTATTGCTATACCTTCTCCTGATATTTTATACCTACTCTCCATATAAGCCTACCATTTCAACAGGTTTTAGGGGCCTGTACTTGCTTTTCCTGGGTAGCATGATATGGAACTTAGGAATATGTGCCAACCAGGTGACAGTACAGAGCAGAGGTCAGGGTGGATTGGGGGGGTGTTTGTTCAGAGCTCCTGCTGGATTGGTTCCTAGGCCAGACACCAGTTATTGCCATTAGTCCAGTGTGCAACAAATACAAAATCACTGCTGAAGGCAGTCATGGATGGTATCAAAAGCAGGTAGAAGAAGTAACCAGTGTGATCTGGTATGACTGTTTGAGCACTTACTGAGTTCACGAGGCAGGCACTCTGTTGGGAACAGGCAGTACACCTGGCACAGTAGTAGAGGGTTTTAACAATGTCACCAGGCTGATGTCTGTATCTTTACAATTAAATGTACTAAAGAATAGTAAATATGTAAATAAATCACAGATGTGGCTTGTAATCTGAGGAAAATGTTTGTCAGGGGGAAAGGTAAAGCTCTGTCTCTTTCACCCTTCAGAGAAAAGATCAAGAGTTGTTTTTCTTTAACTTTGTTGTACTTGTGGGGCAGAAAGAGACAGCTGGTGCTTGCCTCATCTGCTGGTAGAAAAAGGAGCAGGAAATGGAAACAGGAGAAGCAGTAAAACTAGAAATAAACTTCTGATGGAGTTGATTACCTATTGGAACAAATCTTGAGAGGAAATTTTAGATCCTTTATCCCCTGGTGGCTAAAGGTCTTTGAAAGATATTCTAATAGACCACAAGTTATTGTGCTTGACACAAGAATAATTTTTTTGTGTCAGAGGATCAGCTTAATATCCCAAGAATCATTCTGGTCTGTAACAGCTACAAACCTTAAGAGTTGGAGCCTGTTCATAATTCTTGTATTGAAGCACTGATGTCAGCTGCTATAGTCTGTTGAAAGATGACTCCTGAATGCCTTAGATACAGTCATTTTACTTTGACACTCTTAAAAAGATGGTTGACAGGGGGACAGTTTTAGTCACCATTACAGACTTTGCCTCCAAAGACAATAAAATGACCCTCTTTCTTGAGGCATGGGTGCACACAGACTGAATTTGTCAGACTTTTCGTGCGGTCAGTTACTGCAGGTTTGGTTCTAAGTATAGTAGGCTTAAAAAAAACCTTGGCAGTTTAAGCTCAGCCTTGTGAGCTGTGTTTTGTGCTTCGATGGGGAAGTCTGTAGAACAGGGTATACAGGAGCAGTGGATCCAGAGATGCTGCGTTGGCAATAGGTTAGAGCAGAAAGCAGCTAGTAGAATAGAGCAGGCTGATAAGGAATGAGGCACACTGTGAGCAGTTGAGATACTGAACAAAGCAGGAGTAGTTGAGTTTTGTAGGTTGGCTCCTCTGCTCTGTACTCCTTGGACCTCTGCTTGCGTAAATTTCTTCCCCTAATGAATTCAGCTGAAACACATTTATATGTAAACAAATTTGTAATAGTGTAAATCCCTTTGCAAACACTCCATTTTTCAGCTAATCTAAGGCTTGATTTGTAATTTATTTTGGTTGAACTGAAATGACTGATTCAGATCAGAATAAGGGTTTTTATAGTGCTGTAATGGGATTGCTTTAGTACTGTCCCGGTAAACGTCATGAAGCTGGGCAAGTAATCAGAAAAGTGAATCTGAGATGTGGAGAGGGTACAGTGCCAAGATTTCTGTTCCTGTATGTGACTGATTTGTTAAACTGCTGGCTTTGCTTTGTGGTAGGGAATATGCGGAGTCAGTGGGGCGGAAGGTGCGGGACCTGGGCATGGTAGTGGACCTGATCTTCCTCAACACAGAGATGTCACTGACGCAAGCCCTGGATGATGTGAGCAGAGGAGGGTCTCCTTTTGCCATTGTCATCACCCAGCAGCATCAAGTTCACCGTTCTTGCACTGTTAACATCATGTTTGGCACCCCACAAGGTACTAAGGTCTCAGTAGGCTGGGAATTGTGTGGTCACTCGGAACCTTTCTTTCAGGCAGAACCACATAGGAAAAAGTTCATCCTTGGTGTCACATAAGTAGTTATAAATGACTTGACACCATGTCATAAACGTGAATATCATTATTTACAAGCTTCCACAATACTCCTATTTGCCCATTGTGAAAAGGAATGTATAATTCCTGCCAAGAGGGAATCTCATCTGTGTTCTTGGCTCCTAACACTGCCAGCACTCATCTCAGGGCACGTCATGGACCCCAGAGCTGCAGTGCTCTGGGAGATCCCTGAGAAATACCCACCCAACCTCACACTACCATTTGTTGCCCTCAGAAAGAGCCTGTTGGGAGTGTGGCAAATTAAAGGACAGACTTTAAAATCAAATGTGATTTAATAAGGATTTAGTAAAGGTAGAGATTTGATAAACTGGGAAGAGTAATGAAAAGATAGAACTACAGAGCGTTTGGGTATACAGGCTCTACCTTCTTAACACCTTTACATTTGTCACATCACTTTCCATTGCAGGGTGTGACTTGGTTGTTGCATGAGGGTGGCTATAGATACTAAAAATGCCTTATCCGAATGTGATTGGGGAAAGCAGCTGTTACTCTCATCAGAGGCCTGTTCATGTAATCTGTCAACACAGGTGACTGGTTTGACCACAGCTGAGCTTTCAAAGGTTATTTCTCCCTTACTGTGTTCCCAAGTAATGTTCTGTGAGTTCACCTGGGAGAAGAAGCCTCTGAGTGCACAGTCAGTGCTTAGTGTGTGCTCCCTGACTGGAGAAGCTCGGTTTCTTTTAACATCAGATGTAGATATGATAAAAGAGCTCCCTCATTTCCTGCAGACACATAGCTCACACACAGTCACTGGGCTTCCTGTTGCCCTTGGTTTTAATTCTTAACTTCTTTGGTTTAACACCTGTTAAACCTTTGGCAGGAGGCCAAAGCTTCTTTTCTTCACTGGATCTGCTGGTGTATCAGACCTGATGGGAACCCCAGTCATTAGCTCATCCACAGCTCATTCCAGAGATTAAATATGCTCATTTCAACTTCTCCTGGCCACCTTTGCATGCATGTTTGTTTCAGGGAGCTCTTTCACAATTTGTTCAAAACCTAATGTTAAAATGAACCCAAGTTTCCTGTTAGGAGGAAAAGGCTTGCAGGATTTGATGTTCTGCAGGTGTAAAAAGGACCCTGCCCAGAGCTTTGGGCACTTTTGGGAAGGTAGAGGCTCTTTTGAGCTCCCAGTTTAAATCTGTGTTCAGGTGACTGTTCATGCATGTGCTTTGGGAGGTGGAAATAATGACCTCAAAACCCACCATTGGAATTGCCCGATATTCACTTTATCACAGGAGAATTTGGTTGCTGCTTGTTGCTTCGGAGTGGTGAATGTGAGCAGTCATGTGACAACTGAGCCAGTGCTGCTCCCTCTCCAGCTGCATGTGCACATGAGGTGTTAAGGCACTGGCAGCACAGAAACAAAGATATTCCCATGGCTGTCCTCCTCTGGGAAGCATACAACCTTCAGAGGGCAAGTTTTGGATCTGTCCAAGGGTTTAGCAGTAAAATAACTGGGACCACCTCATCTTGGAGAACCGAGGATTTATGTGAGAGGTAGAGGGAGCTGCTTTCCTTTTAAATGGTGAGAGACAAGAAGGACATTTCTGGGCTGATGAGATGTCTGCTTAGAGCCCTCAGCTGTGAAAGGAAAGAGAGGCCTTCCTGGCTGATAGCTGTGGGTCTTCTGTTGGCTTTGGAAATGCAGCTGTTCCCGTGTGCCTGGGAAGTTCCCAAGTCTGCACTCACACTCCCTGAGCGGTGCCTGCTGCTGAGTGGTCTGTGCTGGCAGGCAGGAAGAACAGCACCTCTGTCGGGGTCATTTTGGGTCACTCAGAGCATTTCTTCCTTTGTGCAGAGCACCGCAACATGCCCCAGGCTGACGCCATGGTGCTGGTGGCAAGGAATTACGAGCGCTACAAGACAGAGTCCCGGGAGAAGGAGCGGGAGGAGATCGCCCGGCAGGCTGCCAAGATGGCAGATGAAGCTATTCTGCAGGAGCGGGAGCGCCCACCCCCCATGGAGGAGGGTGTCAGAGGAGGTCACCCTCCCGGGATCCAAACTCTCTTGAACCTGCTGGCAGACAATCGTTATGTGACTGCTGAGGAGATAGATAAAGTCATTAATTACCTGAGAGACCGGAAGGAACGGTTGCTGCGGGGCAGCAGTGAATCTCTGCAGGGTAAGTCCCACGGCCCCAGACTGAGTTTATTGTGTGGTTTGTGGTCCTCAGGGCTGGGACAGGAAAAGAGTCTTTAGACTGCAGAGGAGTTTGGGAGCATAATATCCTCATGCAGCACCTCGTTTTACTGAGATGGACATGTCATTGCATGCCATGAGACAATTCAGAGTTTTCATGTGGAAGACCTTTTATGCTGGATTCTCTTAGGGCAACAGCAGAACTGCCATAACTGGCTGGACTGCTACACTCAGTTCTGTAGAGTGGTGTGTGTTCCCAGAGCTGTGCAGGTGTGATCTGAGGGTGGATGTTCACTGATGCCATGTCTTTGGTAGCTGTTTCATTAGTTTTCTTTATATGTCCCTTCAAGGGAATTTGCAGAGCTTTAACCATCTTTCCTTTCTTTCCCAGCACCCATGTCAAGACAACCTTTGGGGGCACCTTCAGGATCATCACTGGGTAGTCAGTCCAACCTTCCAAGTTCTCAACCTCATCAGGGTTCACAGCCTTTGGTCTCTACTCCTTCTGTTCCAGTGTCCTCTTCTACTCCTCAGCAGGAGCTTCAAGCAAAAATCCTCAGTCTCTTCAACAGCGGGGCGGCGGCGGCAGCAGCAGCTGCTGTGGCAAACAGTGGTCCTGCGGCCTCCGCGGGCTCTTCGGGCAGCACTCCCAACCAGAACTTTGCTAACCTGGCCGGTGGGCAGCCCCGGCCAGCGCAGATGAATGCTGGAAATTTAAACCAAGCTCCGCAGAGATTGCAGACTCCAAACACGCAGCTTCCTGCTCTCCCGGGCCCTTCGAGAAACGCAGGTCCGAGACCTGGAGCTCCTCCACAACCTCAGCCGCTCTATGGTCAGCACCAAACCCGCCTCCCTGCGCCTGGCAATGTGCCCGCCCAAAGGCCGGTGTCTTCTGGTATCAACTTTGATAACCCCAGTGTACAGAAAGCCTTGGACACCCTTATCCAGAGTGGTCCTGCACTCTCCCACCTTGTGAGCCAAACCGTGGCCCAGGGGCGAGCGGGGTCCTCAGGCCAGCAACCGATGGGTGCCTACCAGCGACACTATTAGAGCTGAGCTGTTGGGCCCATTCCCCTTCCCTTTGCCATTCCATACTTATAGCTGTTTAAGGAGTTTCCCATACTTGGCCCGGGACAGATGCCCTGGACATGCATGTCCTCTCCACTCTGGCGAGAGCATACCCCCTGCAGCATTGCTGCCAACGGTTGCTGCCGCTGCCCTCCCTCTCCTTGGTCTGGTTAGCAATGTTTGGAGCAGAATGCTCAGTTTTCTCCACAGCACAATGTGCTGAACTGTGTTGGATCGTTGGTTGTCTTGTCCCATCCCAGAAGTTGCCGCAGTATCAGTCCTGCTGCATTTTCCTTACTCCTAGCACCTGCTGCACCTTCCCACTGAGGTGCAGTCTGGGCTCACTGATTGGTCTTGGTGTAGTTTTGGATCGTCGGTTTTGATGCATTGGGGGACTGAAAAGAGCAGCAAACTGACGGGCCTTGGACACCCACCACTGTGGAATGGGCACTGTTTTTCTTTGGATTTCTTTTATTTTTTCCCCCTTTTAATAGCATATAAGCCATTTGGAAAGTCCAGTGATAGCACTGGCGGCCAAAATCATGAAGCACATGCCTAACCACTGCTCAGTAACGAGGACTGTGCAGTCTGTCCGCAGCTGGCCTGCCCTATCCAGGCAGAGAGGCCGGTGTTCTTCACCTCAGCCCACTCAGAGACTGGCAGCTGTGGTCTGAGCACACATCTGCAACTCAAGAACTTCCAGCCAAGGCAGAGATTTCAAACGGTCTGTCGACTTTCCTACCGTGAGTAATCAGTGTTAAGATCAACCTGGTAATTGGGTGTGTAAATTTCCTTTTCTTATAATCTTTGGCACCATTGTTAGTGTAGCTTAGTTGCAGCCACACTGATGTGCTACTGGCTCTCCCTGGGAATACCTGTCACCAGACATGGGGGGCAGTGCTGCTCTATTAGACCTCTTCTTACTGTTGATGGATGTTTGGTCCATCTGAGGAGGAGAGGCAGTGCCAAGATGTAATACCATAATTTTAAACATTTTTTCAACACTTTGGTAGCTGCAGCAGACAGTGGAGTGGTAAATCAGGCAGTGATTCCTCACTGTGTTTTTACTGGGAACATACTTTGATACCAGAACACAAAACATCACTTAACTGTGTGGTCCTCCCCATCATGGCTTTCTTGGAGTCTGTGGGCTTCCTGCAGGGAACTGGGAGATACTAAGAAAGCAGTGGATTGAAGCTGAGGATTTTCTTTGTCCCAGGTGGTTTGTGTTGTAGCATTTCTTTTATCTTTGTGCTGTTAACAAGAGGACATTACTTTCTAATAAAAGGCCAGAAAAATTACATGTTGCGTTTTTGACACTTGAGTACTCTCAGAATACAATCATTCAGTCATTTCATGTGTTTGCTGTTACTCTCCTCTCCTGGATAAGCTGTGCTGGAAGCTCCACACTGGATGTTGAGCAGAATGTGTGTGGACCTCACAGGTCCTGACTCTTGCACAGCACTGGGGTGGCCTCAGGCTGGGAGATGTGGAGTGGCACAACCAATGTGAGGGGTCCAAAACCTCTCTGGTGACAGGTGGTGAGACAGACAGGTCAGTGCCACAAGCCAGTGTAAGGTCAGGGCTGCAAGTCCCTGTGCCTTCAGCACTGGTGTCCCATAACTTCGTGCTACCATTGCCCCACAGGCTTAGTCTGGACAGCAGTGTGTCTGTCTGCTGTCTCTCTTCCTGTTAGATCCCTTCCTCCACCTCTACAATCCTGCAGCCAGGTAGAGCACTTTTGCTGGGGTGACCAGAAATCTTTGTGAGATGAAATGTGGGAACTGCATCCCTTTGGAGAGACTGTTCTCCCCTTGTGCTTTGCTTCCTCTGCAATCTGCACCCTGTCAGGGCTTGCTCTGTGTGATGGAAATAGTGCATCATAGCTGTGGAGACCTGGAAGCAAGTGAAAAGTCCCCGTGCAAGTAGTGAAGGGTGTAATAAAATCATTTATTGCATTTTGTGCAGACAGGAGTCTAGAAAAATGAATACAGGTAAAGCAGTAAAGCAGTAACAGGGAGCATTCAACAGCTGAGGAGCCACTCCTCCATGAACACCTGCACAGAGAACACGGGGTCTGCACCGAGGCGGCCTAATGCACAACACTGAAACACACACAGAAATTAAATGCAAGCCTAATAGGGGGTTTTTTGGTTTGCAACCTGTTTTATTTACAAGGTTTTAAACTTAATTGCATTGCTCTGCACACAGATTCTCTAAAACACAAAGCATTCTAGGTCACTACATGTCTATTGAAATATTGCACTCGAATAAAAGTCACTTGAATGGACAGAGAACATCTAGCTACAGTGATTAAAAGAGTATTGAATGAACCGACTTTGTGATAACATTCATAACAAATATATTGCACATGTAGCACAGAAAGTGTTGTAACCAGCAGGTCTCAGACCTTTCGGTCTTTCTGCTAGTTTTTAGTCCTGCTACACAGAGGAGGGTCTTGACTCTTCTAGTGCAACTCTTGCCCTTGTGCAGTCTCTTGTCCTTCCTCTCGTCCAGCCACAGACCAGCACCTGTCCAGGCTGGATGCTGCCTGTCCCTCCTGTCCCTGCTGCCCTGTGGCTTGCTGCCTGTGCTGCGTGGTGGCCACAGCAACCTGAGCTGCCCTCCACAGTGACCTGAGCTGCCCACTGCCACTCACAGGGGCCAGGGGTGCTTGGCCCTCTTGAAGCAGGGACGAGCACATGCCACCAGCGCTGTGTGCTGGCCAAACACTCCCTGCTGTCTGTGGCCACACACCAGCCCACCCTCCCATGGGTTGTGCTGCTTAGTGCTGCTCCAGCAGCAGCCTGCCTGTAAAACAAACTGGGGGGTCAAGACCTTCCTATCTGGAACAAAAACTGGACCATGTCTGCGCATGTGCCAAGGAGGAACTTGCATGTCTACCAGAGGAGGACACTGTCTTCACCACGGTGGAGCGGCAGAAGGGTGCTCCATGGGGAAACTGAACACTCACAGAGGCCAAACGTGCAGGGCTGGGTTTGTAAACTAACATGCAGTGCTGTCTGCTAAAACTGGCCCTCTCCAGCCGACAGCGAGGGGACACGCTGTGGAAACCAGCTCCTGTCTTGCCACAGCTAAACTGCCTGGCAGGGGTGTGGGAGCAGCCCTGACTGTCCAGAGCTGTGCCCCTGCTCTTCAGGATGGGGAAGGGGAATGCCTTTTTTCAGCAGTAGTGATGGAAAGGAATGGCCTTCTACTCCCTGGGGGAGCTGGGACCATGGTTTTGCTGTCAGGGTGGAAGTGATGCTGAGGGGAATGGAGTCCACTGGTGATGCTGGGGGGTGAAGCAAACCTGTCAGAAGTGTGCCCTGGCTGCTCTCATCACTGCTCTGCAAATGTCATTCCTGACTGCCCTGTACCTGCAGCCAACAGAGGAGCCTCTCACCTGATGTTGTGAGGGTGAGTGCTGTCTGCAGACTCAGCAGAGGCTGTGCATAACCTGCCCCTGCCCTCTGCCTAGTGCCTTGTGCCAGGGCAGGAGGGGACCGTGCTTGCTGCCTCAGGCCCAGCAGCACAGGGGGCAGCAGCCAAGCTGCAGTTAGAGGGCAACTGCAGGGAGCGAGTGGCATCTTGTGAAGAGGCAGAGCAGCTGGCAAGTGCTCGAGGCCCGACAACATGGTGCTAACACATGAGCTGTGTGGGCAGGCTGCTGTTCCTCCCCCGCTGCTGCTGAAGTGCCTCAAATAATTTTGGGAGGCTGGAAACAGCCCGTGAGCTTGCGTGTGGTGGTATAGGGCCAGCTCCAAGGGGCAGAGCAGCTAGACACTGGCAAATGCTGGTTCCCATGGGCTGCCCTTCCCAAAACTAAAGGAACTTTTCACTTGCAGACCCCTAGCTGCTCTTCTCACAGCTCCTGGGCTGCTGAGGCAGCAGCAGGTCTGGACAGTGCTACCGTGTGCATCTGCACCTCTCGTCAGCTCAGCCTGACAGTCCCCCTATAAATGCTGAGCTCCCCATGCCTGTGGGAGTGGCTTTCACAGCAGCGTCTGTGACACAAACCTGCAGCTACACAGGCAGCCGAGCTACCCTGGCAGAAAGTCTGGCTGTGACTGGGACTGCTCCTGGAGAGAAGGGAGGCACTTCGGGAGTGATGGAAATGTAGGAGCAAGGTATGAGCAGGCACAGATGTGCAGCTGGGGCTTGGTTTTGGTCTAGGAGTGTGTCCAAGTAGTATCTTATAGCAAAAAAAATCCAACATCAAAAAACCCACTGCTTTTTATCCAAGCATCCCCAAATAGCTTTGGCCTGGACCTGGAGTAGAGGAGCTCTGGAAAGGAGCAGGGGCTGGAGTGGCCGGTGCAGGAAGGGGTTTCCTGTTCTCAGGGAAGAAGGAGCCAAGGCTGGCAGGGAGTCGAGTGGGCAGGGAGCTGGGACCAGTCAGGGCTGCCTGTGCCAGGCAGGAGGCAGCTGCTGCCTGGATGGACACCCGTGGGGATGCTGTAGCAGCACTCGCTCCCCCTGCGCCTGCTCCAGTGCAGAGCAGCACTGGGGAGCGTCTGGAGGGGCTGAGGGGGCGAGTGCTTCAGCATAGGGGCTCAGCTCTGGCCAGGGAAAAAGTGCTGCCCCAGGGCCCAGGCTGGCACAAAGCCGCCAGCGCTGCCAGGAGAGGGCAACTCTTAGCAGGCTGCACTTTGAGTGGAAGCTCAAGTCTGCTGTGAAACAAGTTCAGAAAAGTCTGTGACTTCTTTTCCCTGAAAACTCTTAAGAAGCTAAATTGAGAAGAGAATAAACCTGCGACCTGGCCCTTTCCCAGGGGCTGCTGGTGGCCGGGGAAGGCTGCAGCCTCCACCACCACTCTGGAGCGCTCGGTGCGATGGATGGGCTCCTGGTTTGTGCAGGAGCAGCCCGGCTCAGCTCCCCGTCCCTGCGGCCTGGTGCTAGCAGAGCCCTGCATCTCTCAGAATAGATATAGATCTCTATATATAGACTTCATCTGGTTCTATTAACATAAATATGATCACTTTAAAAATACACGTACTGTATTATGTACACTATGTACATGGGGCTGGGGCGGGCGCCAGCGGCACCCTGCTGCCCTCGCACCGCTTCCTGCGTGGTTCCTTGGAACCGTTCACATTTGTTAAAAGCGCCTCAGTTTCTCTTCTGTGAGAGATGCTGGGGGTGGGGGTGGGGGGGGGCGGCGGCGGGGGCGACCCTGCAGCTGCTGCCAAAGATAAGAGGTGTTTGATCGGCCCCGGGGGCTCTGCTGCCCGCGGGGGCCTGACGGCTGTGGCGTGGCTGGTGCCTGGGCTGCCCTGGCCAGCCGGGTGAGGGAATGTCATGATGCCGGGGGAGGAATGGAACCCCTACAGCCCCCTCCTCACTGTGACGTCTTGCTGGTCAGATCAGCAAACAGCCTTTGCATATGTTAAAAATACACACAGCTCCAGACTGTCCTACAGCCCCCGGCAGCATCTGCGACTGCCTGGGGCCGCGGCCAGGGCTGGGTTAGCAGCGAAGCCCTGGGGAGCAGCAGGGAGTGCAGCGGGACACAGGGGGGACCCAGACACATGTGCAGGTGCTGGGCCCTGAGAGCCCCCAGTTTAGTGCGGCGGGGGAGCAGGGTGGGGCTCCGGGACATCCCTGTGCCAGGCCAGAGCAGGCACTGGTGCCTCGGGGGTCCCCAGCACCCATGCGCCTCCAGCCGCCAGAGGCCCCGGCTCACGCTGCTCATGGCAGGGCCTCTGCGCGGCTCCCGACACCGCAGCTTCACACCGCGACGCCTGCGCAAACACCTGGAGAGCGTCAGGGAAAAGAGAGCCTGGAGTCAGGCAGGGGGCACAGGGAACACCGCCAACCACCCTAGGTCAGGGCTCCTGCTCTCACGGCCTTGCTGTGCTCCAGCACCTGACCCCACACAGCCGCCCCCCGCCCTCTGCCTCCTCCAAACCATCGTGCTGCATCTCCACAAGCTCAGCCCGCGGTCTCCGGAGACGACGGTGTCGAGGCGAGCTGGGGCTGTCCGGGCCCACGGCGGTGAGGGCATCGGGGGTGCAGGGCCGTGGGAGGCAGCCCCGGGCGCTGCTGGAGGTGGGGAGAGGAGCGTCCGGCGAGGGGAGCGTGGCGGGGGCCAGTCTCTTCTCCCAGCGCCCCCAGGGAGGCAAGGCGCAGGCGGCGGGCACAGGGCACGGGCGCGTCCAGCCGAGTCTGTGCAGGAGTAGCAGCACGGTGGGGCCAAGGTCCGTCTCGGCACAACCGCCCTCCTGCCCGGCCAGGGGCTGCAGCGGCAGTGCTGGGGCTGGCGGCGGGGCTGGCCCTGCCAGGGCAGGCGGTGGCGGCAGCGCCGAGCTCTGGTGCTCAGTCCGCGGTTCACTGTATATATTTATATATAAACAAGGACAGCAGTGCTGTGGTGTTGCAATGAGGAACAGCTGCTCAGGTGCTGGATGCTCCCGGAAGATCTGGTGCTGCAGTTCGAATGGAGAGATCAGGGGCACGGCCAAAGCCAGGAGAAGGTTCTGCGCACCGGCTGCCATCCGGCCTTCCCTCCTCCCCTCCGGGAGCGCGGTGCAAAGGGGTGGCGGGGCTCTCGGTGTGCAGACAAACCTCTCTCGCGCCGTCTTTCAGGAGTAGATGGTGATGACCTCCCGGCCCCCACCACGCACCAGGAGCACTCTGTCCAGATGCTCCGTCAGCACCTCCAGGAACTCCATGTCTGCATAGCTGTCAAGGAGGACAAATTTCACACGGGAACATAGGGACAGCCCTGTGCCATCCCTGTCCAGCCCCAGCTGAGCCTGAAGCACTGACACTTCCACACCAGAGCCAGAAGCTGGTGGGGTCAGTCCCAAGCCAAGGGGCCAGGGAAGCCCACACATGCTGGTGCTGTGTGATGGGGATGATGACTGAACCAGCAGATGGCCGAGCCCCACCGACTCCTGCTCAGGCCCCTGTCATGTGCCATTGCACTCATGGGTGTAGGTGCACTCATGTGGTCCCATCACCCATCATGTGCGGGATGGTAAGGCTGGTGCCAATGACAGCTGCTGGACCCAGCCAGGAGCAGGAGGTGTGGGGGTTCAAGCTCAGGAACTAGACCTGTGCCTCTTGGCACTTGCCTTAAAGACCCACCAGTTTTGGAGAAGACATGGACCCTGGTCCCCCTGGCACAGAGGGGTTTTGATGACTTGCCCCACAGGAAGGATACAGTTCTCATCCCCTTTCCGGTTACGGGGAGGCCCTGGCATGTTCAGCAGGACCAGCTTGGCATTGTGGGACTTCTGCACAATTGCCTCATTGAGCTTCACAGCCGTGTGCATCCTCCTCACGTTGGACCGGTTCCTGTGGGCGACAGCACGTGTGGGCACGGGACAGGCACGGTTGGCCTCCAGCCCCACAGCAGGCCCAAGAGGCCACAAGGAACACTGGCCTCCTGCCCTAGAGCAGTGCAGGCTGGGCTGCAGCGCAAACTCAGGGTGCAGCAAGCTTTGCCAGGCACTCTGCTGGTGACTCTGAGCCTGCACCAGTGGCCATGAGCCACAAGGCCATGCACGGTGCCCATGGGCAGTGGCAACCATGGCTGCTCGGGGCCCGGCTGCATGGGAGTGAGGAGGAGAAGACAGCATGAGTGTCACCGTGGGTGCCTGAGCCCAGGCTCGCAGGGAGCTGCTGGCAGCATAACAGGGCAGACAAGGAGTGTGTGGTGCGGGCAGTGCACGGTGCACAGGGCTGGCAGCCAGAGCTGCCGCACATTGCCCGGGTGAACTGTCTGGCACAGCAGCTGTCACGGCTCACTGAGCCGCCCTCCTGCACCGGGGCAACCCCGATGGCTCCCATCATGCTGCCCCACAAGCACAACCCAGCTCCCTCCACCCCAGCCCCGGCACCCAGCCAAACCCAGACTTACAGGTTTTCCCACTCCCTGCCAGGAGCATGATGGGGTCGGAGAGAGAGAGAGAGAGAGAGAGAGAGAGAGAGAGAGAGAAAGAAAAAGAGAAATGTGGTGAACACCAGGTGTGTACCCCCACTCCCTGCAGTACACCCAGCCTGGGAAACCCACCCCTTGCCGGCAGAGTTCTCTGCAGAGGCACCCCTCCCCACCTGTCCCCATCCCCTCTGCAAGGGCACACTCAGAGCACCCAAGCTGCCTGACCACTCCTCAGGGCAAGGATCAAGCTGGCGCTGCAGAGGCCCTGCCTGCACCCGCCTGGCTGGGGCAGGCAGGGACAGCCAGAATCACAGGGCATGGATGGGACAAGGTGGCAGCATGGGGGGCCGTACGGCTTGAAGATGTCCTTGATGTCCTCAGGGCTGACAGGGCTCTTGCTCTTGTTCTTCTCAGCAACAGACTTCTCCTTGGTCCAGGTGAGATGCACCTTCTCAGGGGCTGCCTCCACCTCATCACCAGGGGACTGAGAGCTGCTGGAGAAGGTGGTGGCGTTCTTGTCGTGGATTAGTTGCACCTGCAGAGGGAAGAGGGGAATGGTGGGCAGGGCCTGGGGCCAGCTACCTGCATGGCTGTGTCTTGGTACAACCCCTCACCTCCTCCTCTGGCTTCTCCTCACCGTCGGCAGCCTGCTCCTCGGGGACGTTCAGGCGCAGGCGTGTGTTTGCTGGGTTCTTGCGCCGGATGGAGCCACGGGACTCATCCGTGATGCTCTGGATCTGTGCGGGAGGGGTCAGCAAAGGGACTGGGGCACAAGAGGGCTTGGCTGGGCAGAGCCTAGCCTGAGGCCCAGTTTTTCATCAGGACGAGCACACAAAGCTGCAGAGCAGCTCGGTTCATATCAGAGCCACCACAGGGGTCAGAGCCCACCCCGCCTGTCCTGCAGCCTCACCTCCCGCTCCCGCTCATTCTTGGTGAGGTGCATTTGTTTGAGGATCTGGGAACGCTGCTCCATCACCAGCGTCTTCTCATAGGTGTAGGCAGAGATGTCACTCTCGTGCTGTGGGGGGAACATGAGAAATTTGTAAGGGCAGGCTAAGCTGTACCGACTGCTCCCAGCGTGGCCCAGCATGTCCCCCCATGGTGCTATGTGCCCCACGTCAGGCTCTGTCTGGCTCTCCCATGCACAGCATCCCTGACTGCAGCACATGCCCCATCCCAGTACTCACCATCTCCACCACCTCCACCTCTGCGGTGATGCGCAGGTGGTACAGGAACGTGGTCAGGTCCTTCTTCATCTGGATGCTGTTGTCATCCATCTGTGCCACTGTGAAGATGCGCATCTTGCACTTACGCCACACCTGCAAGGGATGGATGAGGCTTGGGCACGGCTCAACAGGGACAGCCACAGCCCAAGCCCCAGCCCCGCACTGCAGGGCACAGCACTGCAGGGCCCAGCCTACCTTGTGCTGCCGCAGGAGGAAGGGCAGCAGCATCAGCATCCCCCCATCATGGACAATCCACCAGACGTCGATGTGGCCCTCTGAGAACCGCTCCTGGTTGCCCGGAAACATGGCAACATTCTTGGCCACCAGCAAGGCCAGGTGCCCAGCTGTGGTCTCTCGCACCAACTCTGGGAGGGGAAGGGCCACGTCAGCCAGGGCAGCTTGCAGCCCGCCGAGCCCGGCAGCGCCCACCCTCCACGGTGCCTACCAATGAAGTTCCTCCAGGTCTGGTGGTCCTCCTTCTGGCGCCAGCTGCGGGGCCAGCCCACCAGCACTGTGTTGTGCTGCAGCCCCCCAAGCCCGCTGGACTGGATGAGGTGGGACATGCCATCCCGTAGGTTAGAGGAGATCACCACCTGGCAAAAGCCCTTCACCTTCTCTGCTTCCATCAGGCGCCGGATGGACTGCAAGGGAGAGGGAAGTCAGAGATCCCAGGGCCTCAGGGACGGACATGGATCACCAGCACAGCAGCTGCCAGGGCCGGCAGTGGCCCAACCCAGGCCAGACGAGGTACAGGTTGTAGGGTACAGTGTACAGACTGTGGGGTACAGGGTATAGAATGGGAGGTGCAGAGTATGGGGTACAGGGCTGCAGGGTGCAGGCTGTGGGGTGCAGGTCCTCACAGGGTGCCTGGGTCTCTGGGCCCCACAGAGGACAGTGGCTCCAGGCCAGGGGTGTGATACCCAGCGGTGCTGAGCTGGCACATGGCTCTGCACCATGCAGAGTGGAGGGTGTCCTTGTGCCAGGGCTCTGACAGGCAGCGGAGCAGCAATTAGAGTTATTTACTCAGAGAAATTATAACATGTCTGCATGGGAGAGAAACTGTTTGCTTCCGAGGGCTTAATCTCATTAATGTGCCGCCCCGCGGGTGCAGGGGGTGGGGAGTGCTCTCACTCTGGCGGGGAAAGGCTTGTCTCCCACCTTGCCTGGCACCAGGGCCACAGAGACTGTGGCGAGGGTTGAGGCTGTGGAATCTGCTCAGCCCAGCAGCACAGCAGCCCCTGGCTGGGCACTGTGATGTGCTGTGATGTGCCATGCTGTGCCAAGTCCTGCAGCAGCTGGCTAAGACTGGGACCAGTGCTTGGCTGGTGCCGGCATCTCTGGTGTCTTGGAGTGGAAGAGGGGTCCAGAGGTCCCTGCGGTGCTGTGAGCACCAGTGAAGCATGGGGTCCTCAGGCTCTGCCTGATGCCACTCCAAAGCTCTCTGGGCCATCTGAGGCCACCAGCCCTAGCCATGGGGCAGAAACAACCCTGGGCACCTGTGGACCAGGAGCACCTGCTGCTGGCACAGCCTGTCCTGGTGCAGGCAGCTCTCACCTCTTCCGCCCTCTGTGCCTGAGGGTGGTTGTCCAGGAAGGTCCCTTCTAACACAGAAGCCACGATAGTGAGGCCCTTCCCAGCCTTGAGCTGCGACGTGAAGGACAGGAGCTGCGGGTGCACCACATTCTGCTCCTGGTCACCACGGACCAGGACCAGCAGCTGCGGCCTGGAAGGAGGGTCCTGCAGTCAGTGCCCGCACCCAGCGTGTCCCTGCCCCAGCACCCTCAGATCCCCACCTCCCTGCCCAGCCTTACCTCCAGTTCTTGGTGTGTGGGGGCCCTTCCTCCAGCCGCAGCAGGGCGTAGCGGGCTGCACTCAGGGACAGGCCCCGGATCCCATCACCCCACTCCTTCTCCGCCCTGCAGGAACCAGCAGCACATAAGGGATGCCCGTGGCTCTGGCCACAGAGCACCCTGCAGCATCCTGGGGGAGCTGAGCAGCCACACTGAGAGGCCATGTGGCCACAGGGAGCTGGCCAGAACCTGCAGCACCATGGCCTCCCTTACCCGCGGTACTCGATGTATTTGTAGATGAGGCCAGCGATCAGCATGGCCACCAGTGCGTAGTACCAGGAGCAGATGAACATCAGTGCCAGGCAGAGGCTCATGCCCAGGAAGGAAAGGGTCCTGCAGAGAGCAAAGAGCTGTCAGTGTGCCCTGGGGGCCCCACACCGGGGTATCCTGGGGTGTCCCTGTCCTGCCCCATCCTGCCTGGCTCACCAGTGGTAGTAGCGGAAGCGGGGCCGCCAGTTGGGTGTCCGCAGCAGCGTTTGCACCGCACACGCCAGGTTGACAAACATGTAGCACATGAGGAAGAACCTGCAGGAGAGAGCAGGGGGCTGAGTGGGCCCACTGTGAAGGACTGAAGTCTCCACACCTCCTCGCCCCAGGGCGGCCAGTGCTGGAGCAGGCCCCTGTGACAGACAAACAGTGCCGTGGAGACTCCAAGCCTCAATGCTGGCCAAGATGGGACCCCAGAGTCCCTGCAGGGCCCCCCTCTTCCCAGGCAGGGGGCAGGGCAGCAGGTGCGTTCCCCCCACGAGGAGCAGAGACCCACACTCGCCACCCGCTGCTTGTGAAGGTGCGGGTCGACAGCACGCTGCCTACATGGAGAGGATGGGAGCCACCTCATCCAGGGAGGCGATGAGGATCCCGATCTCGCAGATGCAGGCTGTGAGAAGCAGGGCCCATGTTGGCTCCCCGTTGGCTTTGCCATGGCCGAAGACCTGGAAGTGGGGGGAGAGGGGCGTGTCAGGCTCTGCCGTGCCCTGTAGCCCTGGGCAAGAGTACTCAGTGCAGCCTGAAGAGACTGGACCCTCCCACATACCCAGCCCTGGCAGGAGCAGGGACTGGGAACACTGGGTGCCATGAGCTGGCACATGTCCCATGCTGGAACCTGCCAGGGCAGCAGTCCCAGGGCTGGCTCCTGCTGACAGTACAGTCCCATTCCCGGCAGATCCCGTGGGTCTCCCCACACCCAGCGCAGCAGCCCCTGTACCCCTGTACCCCCACCAGGGATGAGCCCCAGCTCAGCCTGGCCACAGCTAGCAGAGTCAGACACCCTGTGCTTGGGACGGACAGGCTGCCGGGGAAGAGTGGCCCCTCCTGCGGCCGTGGGGAGGCGGGAGGGGACAGGGGAGGGGGCCGGGGGCGCGTGTCCGGACGCATTAGAGGGTGCGGGCGGCGCGAGCGAGAGCTCGGGCTGGGGCTGGCAAGGAGAAGGAGGGAAGATAAAATTAGCCCGCTCTTCCCTGGGGGGAGCTGTCGGGTTGGATTTGGAGAGATGAGGTTGCGGGAACGCGTCTTCAGAGAGCAGATAAAATACGAAGCGGCACGGCAGCGGGGGGGAGGGAATTCTGACCTTTCCCGACACTCTCCTCCCACCGATACCGCAGCCAGAGCCACCACGGCCGCCCACCGCCGTGCCGGTGCCGGCGGGATGAAGGCAGGGAAGTGGGGCTGCTCCAGCAGCGACGGTGCCGGGAGGAGGCAGGGTGGGTTCCCACCGGTGCTGGTGGGATCTGCAGCCATAGTGGGCGCTCAGTGTGGGGCAGCACCGGCCTCGGGGGTCACCTACCCTGAGGAAGGGTACGATCCCATCCCTGGAGATGGCTTGCAGGAGGCGGGGGGCTCCAGTGAGACTCTGCAACCCAGCCCCACATGTGGAGAAGAACGAGCCAATGACAATGACCCACGGGGACGGCCACGCCAGGGTGCCAACCACCAGGTTCCCGTTGACGGCCTCACCAAACCTGCGGGGCATCAGCATCACCTGCGGTTCCATCCCATGACCGAGCCCCAAAAGCACCAGCACCACAGTGGCACAACCCAGCCCCCCCCTCCTCCCCCCACAATGACACCACTTTGGGGGGATGTGACACAACAGGGCAAGGGCCCACCCCCTCGAGGGTGACCAGTGGAGCAGGGTCAGAGGTTGCCAGGGGTCTGTCCTCATCCCTGCACCCGTTAGAGTGGCCAAGGACAAGAGCAGGTGTGGGACGGGACTCCTCGTCCCTGTGCCAGGGGGGGCAGTGATGATGCATTCACTTGGATCCTGTTTGTGTTGGTGCTGGCGACCCAGAAGTGTCACCTGCCACGTGCAGTGAGCAGGGCTGCCCCAGATAGGACGAGCACAGGCAGCCCTGCTTGTTGACAAACAAGTGGCTGCCTGCAGCCCCGGAGCGGGAGAAATGCAGCAAAACATGGATGGTTGGGGGTGCACACAAGCCCCCAGTGCCTGTTACAAGCTGCAGCCCCCCTTCCCAGTGACACCCACGAGCCCCCCAATGCCCCCATGTCTGCCCAATGTATCCTGGTTGCAGCCTTCCCCACACCTCTGCCTGCCCCTGGGACTGCACTTGCCCCAGCATGTTCCAGGGGGCTGCCAGACTCTCCCCATGACCCCCATGGCCTTGGGACACTCACTTGTCGCGCAGGACGACCCCCTCGATGCATGCTCCAAAGAGGACAACAGAGCTGATATCTGCCAGGTAGTCAAGGAGAGCCAGGAGGATGAAGAGTCCTGCCTGCCCAGCCAGTGGGGTGCTGGGACCCTGTCCCAGCCCAGTGAAGCACCCAAGCTGATCTGCCCTGCAGAGCCCACCCACCCTCAGCCCCACAGCCCAGGCTCAGGCAAGCCCTGAAGGATACAGACTGCAGAGGTGGTGGCAATGGCCAGGATGGTGCCCGTGGGGATGGACTTCTGGGCATCCCGCAGGTCTCCAGAGCGGTTGGAGCCAGCCATGATGCCTGGGCAAAGAGGGGATGTCAGGGGGAGCAGAGCTACAGCCCATACCTGTCCTCCCAGGTACCCTCATGCCAGGCACCGTGTGAGCCCTGGGCACAGCAGGGCACGGCTC
>JANPWX010000274.1:283489-294796 GCA_024734555.1 Trochalopteron elliotii | reverse complement strand
TTAGGACAGGATATCATTTTTCATGGGTGGCACACGTGGGGCCCCGCCGAGCACGCCCGGCGGCACGTGCCCGGTGTGCCCGCGGCACGGAGCGGGGCCGGCGGCGACTCCCACCTGTGACTGAGGGGAAGTAGATGCCGACGAGCAGGGTGAAGTAGGATGTCATGTCGCTGAAGACGTAGGGCTGGTCCATGTCCACTGGGGTGTCGGGGGAACTCACTGAGGGCAGCCCCCGCTTCTCCACGATCACGCCCTTGGTCAGGTATGAGCTCCAGAGGTTCTCTGTGAGGAGGGAGGAGGGCGGGCAGTGCCGCTGGCATGAGATGCCCACCAGCCCCCTTACCCAGCACGGCACCCCCACCCCACAGGGATGGAGCTGGGGGGTGTCTGGTTCTCCCTCCCCTTCCCCGGCCTCACTGAGCAGCTGGCTCAGCAGCACACGGGTCTACGGGCAACCAGAGGGTGAGGATGGCAGCACAGGTGGGCAACCAAAGCAGGTTCATACTGCTGCTGGCAGCATCCCCACAAGATACTGGAGCAGCTGACATGGGATTGCAGTAGCAAATAATTAAGAGGGTAATATAATTAATGCTGATCAACACAGGTTTAAGGGAAGTGGATCGTGTCAAAGTAACTTGATAATGTTTTTGATGGGATTATGAGGTGCGGGGCTGATGTAACAGGCTTAGTGTCCCTCCGCGTGCTGCTTTGGCCGCAGATCGCAGGGAGAAACTGGAGCAGTGGAGAGCAGCCAGCACCAGGCAGGGCGGGCAGAGGCAACTGCCCTTGGCATGTCACTGCCGGGGGGCTGCAGGGAGGGCCAAAGGGGCCCCCAGGGACCAGCCCTCAGCCCTCGGCACTGAGCCCCCTTCATGGCTGCTCACAGGTGACAGATGGGGCTGGCAACCCCTATTGGCCTCGCCTGTCTCATCCTCTCAGAAAAGTGTGTTTCTCCCTACAGGGACACCCCTCACCTAGAGCACAGCAAGCCCCAGTCATCTCTGCCTGGGTCGAACTGTGCACCTGTCTTAAGATGCTCTTGGGCCGGTCACCCTTGTCACCAGCCACCCCAGAATGGGGTCCTGGCTCTGTCCTGATACCCCCAGTGCAGAAGTGTTTGCTTCCTATTGCACTGAGAGAGACCAGCTGGGTGGGTGGGGGTCTGCACCCCCTCCCCAGCAGCACCACTGCCAACAGGAGCAGATTCCACCCAGCAGCCAGGAGCTCCTTATCTGACCCATAAGACCTCAGAGTGGCACACCATTGGGAGGCTCCCAAACACCTTGTGACTGCACTCCACTAATCACAGTCACAGCTGCAGCCCTGAGCACCACGTGCTTAGTCAAGTCTGAGCTCCCATGCCTGTGTCCATTCAAACACCAGGGTAGGATGGCTGGGGCAGCCCCGCAGCCATCAGGAAGCACTGATCCTGCTCGTGGCTCTGCTGCTTTCCTGAGTCTCAACAACCGTTCTGGCATGGGGGTCTGCAGACACCCTCTGAATGTGGCACAAAGCATCAGCCTCTGCCACCCACTGCTGAGCATGAGCACCTGGCAGATGCACCAGCATCTCCAGAAAAACAGGTCATAATTGGCCCCTCCCACCAAAATTCACACATCTTTCTGTGGTCCTGGCCACTCTCCCAGCAGGGCTGTAGCCACAGCAGCTAAGTGGCCCCAAGGGGTGATTGCTTCTCTCAAAACCTCAAATCAATACCAGCCTTTCCAAAGGCCAAAAGGAAGTAGAGGGAGGATTTATTCCTCCCCAGTCTTTGGGCATCATGCTGAGCCACCCCGCTGGCTGACACAGACTGTGTGCAGGTGGCTGCAGTGCCCTGCTCTGTCACCCAGTGCAGAAGTCTGTCCCACTGCCTGGCACAGCATGAGCACAGCTCACTGTGCCTCAGGAGCAGAGCAGCCCCCAGCAGTGATCACCCACATGCCCTCTCACCTGGACCCAGCACTGTTTGTCCCACAACACCTGGCATGACTGAGGAGCCATGCTTAGGACAGCCTCCCACAGCACATCTCCACCAGCCCTGCTGGCAGAGCTGCCCAGAAGGCACAGCCACTGCCCCACCACAGCTCCCTTCTCCATGCTTCCATTCCCATGCCTTCATGGCCATGCCCATGTTCCCATGCCTCTGTCAGGATGTGCTCACCTTGGATGAGGCCGCTGGCAGCACCGGGGATGCCCTCGATCTCAGTGACATTGTTCATGGTGAAGTACTCATCGCAGGTCGCATTCAGGAAGCGGGAGGTGCAGAAAAGCTCCCAGAGCTTGGAGCCAAATGTCTCATTCCCCTCCACCACCATCTTGGTGCAGAGGTCAAAGCCGTGGCGTGAGAGGGTCCTGTTGCCCAGGAGGCAGATCCTGGGGGGACACGGGCACTCAGCACTCAGCATTTTCATGCCCCAGCCCTGCTGCATCCCGGCAGGACCCCCTACTCACGGGAAGCTTGGTGGGTCAAAGGCTGATTTGATGACACCAGCATAGATGGCAAGGATGGAGAGGATGACACAGCCCAGGAAGACCAGGGCAAATTTGTTGACATACTTGACACCCACGAACACGACGGTGGCCATGCAGGTCAGCACACAGGTGCCATACACCCTCATGTTGTTGAGCATCGCAGCCGCCTCCCCACTGGCGTCCTCTGCCTTGAAGATGGCCATGGCTGGGAAAATGTAGGCCTGGGAAAGAGTCATGGCATCACCACCTGGCTAACAGCCTCCAGAAGAGATCCCAGGGAAGGGTCCTCCAGGCCCCCTGCCCTGCCAGGAGCTGAGCCCATGGCACTGCACAAGGCAAGGACCAGGTACCTACCAGCAGGATTTCGATGGTGCCCAGGATGTACATGGCACCGGCAAAGGTGGTGCCCAGGTAGAAGCAGAGCCCCACAGCCCCACCAAACTCAGGTCCCAGAGAGCGTGAGATCATGTAGTAGGAGCCACCCGCTGTCAGAGAGAGCAAAAGTGGGTCCCAGCCAGACCCCAGTGACACCCTCAGTTATCCCAGAGGGCAGACTGGAGCCAGGATAGCCATAGGCCCTGCTCCAGCACTGAGCAAGATGCACAGCAGCAGGAGACCACACTGGAAGAGTCATTCCCCAGGAGCCCAGCAGCCAGGTGCAATGATCAATGGCACAGGTGTTCCCTGGACACCAGACAGGAGCTGGAGCCCCAGGGACCTGGGCCATACCCTGCTCTATCCTCCCAGAGGAGCCCTTAGAGCTGGGCTGCTAGAATCGATGGTCCCGCTGCGGCAGCAGGATGATAAATAGCTTTAATTACACCCCGCGTTGGGCTGTCAGTGATGTGCCCAGCCTGGCACAGCTCACAGCTCCCCAGGGCTCTGCAGGGCTGGCATGTTCTGGGGGAGGCAGCCAGGGCACCCACCGGCCAGACCCCATGGTGCCTCTCGGGGGGGCAGAGCCCACACACAGCAGCGTCCCCGTGTCCGGCGGTGGGAGAGCCCACCCCATCACCCAGCCCATGGCACCCGGCACGCCCTGCTCCCATCCTCCTGCCGTGTGTCTCCCGGCTCCCCGCGGCCTCGCCAGTCTGGCGGAGGGAGGAACCGCGGCTGGCGGCTCTCGCTGCCATCTGCACTTCGCGGCTTTGGGGACGGGTGGCGGCTCCAGCACCGCGCTCCCCCAGGGCATGGGGATCCCGCGCGGGCTGGTGGCAGAAGGCTGGGGAGCGGCTGGCGGCCCCGGGGGATGTTCCCTGGGAAAAGCCCCTGCAGGCACCCCACCCCGCAGGGACCAGCTGCCCACACACGTGGCACATGCATGGACACGGGCTTGGCTTTACCTGGCACTACACCGTTGGTAGCGATTGCACTCATGGAAATGGCCGTCAGCATCGTCTGCAGGAAAAAACACAGTGTGAGCACCCGGGAGAGCTGGGCAGAGGGACAGGGGAGCGGGAGGGAGAGCTGGGGCCATGCTAGGACATGGGGCTCCCTGGGGCCACGCTGAGATGTGCCACAGGGCAGGGATGCCCAGGGAGAATGAATGGATAGATGTATGGGTGAGTGGGCAGGCAGGGCTGTTGGCTGGCAGCACCACTGAGAGAGCTGAGCCCTTGGAGGGGCTGGCAGCACTGGGGGGGGCGGTCAGGCTGCCCAGGACACTGGACAAGGTCAGCCTTCCCAGCCTCTGCCTTGGGGTGACTGTTCTGGCAAGGTGGCTCTCTGCAGCACGGCATAGTACCAGAGCAGGGGATCCCCAGCACATCCCCCTACATGGCAGCTATGATCTGGGTCACCATTTGAGCAGCATTCCACTGCTGATTCCTTTGGGAAGCTGAAGGCTTCTCCTTGCTCTAAGTGGGGCATGAGCTAGGGCAGGGGCCAAAGCTGGAGCAGGAGCAGAGCAAGGCATGGTGGGCTGGCAGCTAGTGCACCCCTCCATAGTCCAGTCAGCCAGACTGGTGACCCCCAGGCCCCGGGCAAGGCCAGTGGAGGCTTATCTGGCTCCAAAACTCACACAAGAGCAGCAGAGGAAGACCATGCAGAATGACTCCATGATGCCAGCAATCCCCACCACCCAGGTGAGACGCAGGAAGAGGATGACTCCAAAGATGTTCTGGAGGCAGGGCAGGTAGACACCCATGAAGGTGCCCATCCGTGGGGCCTGTAGAGGGAACAGCAGTCATCAGGGCTCAGGGGCCTGGCTGGCAGAGAAGCAAGAGGTCCCACTCCTTCCACAAAGCAGCCAGGAACGCAGGGTGAAACTGCCCCTGGTTGAGGTCAAGGGATCCCCTGTTCCCAGGGCAGTCTATAGCCTGGCACTACAGCCAAGGGCTGGAGGCAGAGGGAAGGTTACCTCCCTCCTAAGTCCTCACCTGCACTGGCTTCTTCTTGCCTCCATCATTGTTCTCAGCCTCCTCATGCTCTCGGCTGCCCTGTGGCAAGTTGGTGTAATTGGCCAGTCCACTCAGCAGGGACGAGACCATAGGGCTTGTGTCCATCTCCTCCTGCGGAAAGCAGAGCCCGAGTCATGAGAACAGTCCCTCGGGACCCCAGCCAACTCCAGGAGACCTCACCAGATGCTACCCCACTGCCTGCCACTCCAGGAATGGCTTTGGCAGTGCAGCAACCCTGGCCTGGGGCTCTGGCATGTCCCAGTGCCCAGGGTGCAGGTTGGGTGCTGTGGGACAGCTGCTTAGCTCAGCTCTCTCCCCTGCCCCATTGGCTGCATGCCCTACCTCGAAGAGGGCCATGTTCTTGCCATCATACTCTTTGCCCTTCTCCAGGTCCGTGCTGTTAATGAAGGGGCTGCTCTCCTTGGGATTGCCATCGCCTGTGGAGACACCACTGAGTCAGTCAGGCACCCCCTGTCCCACCCATCCTGGGGAACACCCACCCCACAGAGTCACCACTGTGAGGGGTCACGGCTGCCCGTGGCTCCTGCAGGAGAGCTGCCAGGGCTGTAGGCACCATGTGCCCAGTCCCAGCACAGGCGACGGCAGGCCAGCACCCCAGCCACCAGCATCACCTCCCACACTGCACACGGGCAGGGGCTGCCATCCCCAGGAGCCACACGCTGCCCTACCCAGCCGTGCTGACACGTGGACCCGGCGGAGCGCATCCACGCAGTGAGGGAAGCAGAGTGGATCCGGGGGGAACCCTCCGGCGGGATGCATGGCAGCAATAACTCACGGCACGGGGTGCCTGCGGGTGAGCGCACGGGGACTGCCCTCAGCACTGCGTCTGCAGGGCAGGATCTGGACGGCTGCTCAGCATCAGCGCAGAGGGGACGGTCCCGGCACAGTGCCTGGAGTGGGGCGACTGGCCAGGTGTCTGGTCCTCCTCCCAGGCATGCACCACAGGGGTGGGGGCCGCAGGGCAGGAAGGCATCTGGAGGTTACATCAGTGAGGGCAGGTGGTGCCCGGGGCAGTGCACCCACCCACAGCAGTGCCAGGCCCATAGGGACCACATAGCACCAGGACAGGGGCCACAGCCACTCACTGCATTAATGACCTAGTGCAGAAGAAACCTGGAGTTGGCTTAATAGCGATGAAAACAGCTGAGCTGCAGAGCAGCAGAAATAAATCAAGCTGGAAATGGAGCAGCAGTGAGGATGGTGCTGCCGGAGCAGCACAGCACCAAGAGAAGGCCCAGGGCAGAGAGGGACCAGGGCATGGGAGCCAGGAGCCAAAGAACACAGTCCTGGGCAGAGCAGCTGAGGGGGCACCCACGGCACAGGGAAACCTGGGCAGCCACACTTGTCCCCAGCCCTCAGTGGGGGGAGAGAGGCTCCCTGCCACACACCCATCCCACCACCCCAGCCCTGCAGCCAGAGCAGTCACACTGCCATTGGCCACCGCACTGCTGGGCAAACTGCCCACATGGGCAGGGTCACAGACCATCTCCACACTTTGGGGCCAGGGAGAGAACTGTCCCCTCCACCACCCTTCAGCATGGAGCCTGTGAGAGCCCTGGGGCAGAGGGATCTTGCCCTAGCAGTGTAGTCACCCACTCATGGTGGCAGCCACAAGACAGACCCTGTGACCATTTGGAGCATCCTGGTCCTTTGAAGATCGCCGTTCTCCTGCCAGTTGACTCATATTTGGGATCCTGGAAGCCTGCGTGCAGTGGTGATTCACCATCTGCAATTCCCTGGCAGACAGGGTGCTTCTGCCTGACCAGGAGGTGAAGCCTCAAGTGCTACAGGTGACACCGACCTGCGGGCTGGCCCCCAACTCCCACCATCCCTGGGCTCCTCCAGCATGGGGCAGCAGGGCAACAGTGTCCCTAAGGGCACAGCCAAACACCAAGGCACAGCCTGCAGGCTCCTCCTGTGCAGGAATGACTATGGCAGTGGCACTGAGACACCCTGGCCCACAGGTCCCACGAACTTCACTCCAGAGTCCCCTTGGACACACCCAGCACCCCACTGGCATGTGTCTGCCCTGTATCTCCCACAACAGCTCTCATCACAAACCTCATGCACTCCTTGCTCTGTGTTTGGTCTAAAGTCCCATTGAACCCTGCTGTCATTAGGTAACAGCAATTGTGTGGGCTGGCAACCACCCACTCGCCACAGCTCTCGCTCATCTGCACCAGCTCTGGCGACCACATTGATGTGAAACATCCATGACGCTGACAGGACACTCTGACAGGCTGATGCTGTGGCCATCCCCAGTGTGGTGACACACGGGTTCAGGAGCAGGGGTGGCTGGAGCTCACCTCCCCCTTGGGGCTGGGTGGCACCAGGGGACACGGGCAGCTTGGCAGGGAGAGGTGCTCGAAACGTGGCAAGGCTCTGGGACCCCTCCGGGAGAACGGAGCCCGCGGGGGCCTCGCCTCACCGCCTGGTACCCAGCCGACGACATCACCGTGCAGGTTTCCATGGCAACGGCGAGCCACGGCCGCCTCGGCTCCCGCTCTTATGTAACGGCGCAGGCAGCCGGACGCTGGCCCCACATGGCACCCGCGCCCCGGCCCACCGGCGCCTGACGGATGGTGCGGCCGGACCCCCGGCCCCAGCCCAGCCCGACCCCACGGGACTGGCCCTGCTCGGCTCCACATGACAGGCGCCAACAGCACCCTGGGGTGCCCACTCTCCCATGGCACTCACAGCACCCACATCTCGCAGCCCCTCCACCCCCACCTCTGGCCAGCGCCCCTCACGCCGGGGCCACGGCCCGTGCTGACATCACCCAGGCTGCCGGGGCTGGCCCGTGGCGCAGGAGCCCCTCGCCTGATGATGCTGCTGCGAGGACCAGCACTGGGAGAGGCCCCGGGTTGGTGAGCATGAGGATGCAGCACGGCTCGGGGAGACTCTCAGTCTCCCACGTCACTCCAGCCCCACAGACTGGAAGGAGTTAAGCACCAGGGCGCAGGGTCCCAGGTGACAAAGCGCTCCCGCTCCTGCTCCTGCTCCTGACGGAGACCATTTTGCCGCAGCGGGGCTGGTGCAGCCTCTCCCCGGTAGCTGCCTCAGACCCGTGGTGTGAAGTCAGGGCCGGCGGGGCAGGCAGGGGCAGGCAGGAGCAATGAACCCGTCCCTCACCTGCCACTGCCACGGCCAGCCCTGCCCGGCGGCACAAATGCGGTGCTGCCTCCCGGCCCTGGGGACACGCGGGACACTGCCAGTCCTACCAACGCCCACGGAGCTGCCCCTGCCCCGCTCCCCCGGCGCAGCCAGGACAGAGCAGCGCAGGGCCGGGGCGCTGGACGGGGCTAGCAGTCCCAAGGCCAGGAGCCGAGCCGGGAGAGAGAGTGCGAGCAGAGCCGAGCCGAGCCGTGCCAGGCTTCGATCCCGGCGCTCAGCCGGCCCCCTCCCCAGGGATCATTCAACATGAATCGGCCTTTTAATTTGCTGCGGCGGCTGGAAGGGCTGGCGGCGGGATCGCTGGCAGGAACCCGCAGCCCTGCCGTGGGCACCGCGCAGCCCCACTCTCGGCAGGGCTTCCACCAACCCACCTGCCCGGGGCAGCGCAGAGCAAACGCGGCAGCGTCAAAGGACCGTCATAGCACCCTCGGAGCCCCCCAAGGCAGAGCTCCGGCAGCAGCACCAGCCACAATTTGATCTTCTAATGGCTTTTTACTTAGCCCTAAATTGGGTTGGGAAGCGTCATGTCCCTTATCCCAAATCCTCCCTAATCGCTTTACACGGCGCGGGGCACTGAGCACTGGCTGGGGTAGCCCCAGAAGCCACCCCCCACGGGCTAATTAACCAGAGCTGCTGCCAAGGCTGCTACCCGACCAGGGCCGGCCCGTCCCCTCCGCAGCACCCAGAGCACAGTGAGCCCCAGCCAGGGACATCGGGCACTAGGGCTGCGGCACTGCCCGGGAGGTGCAGTGAGTGAGGGGGGCCGTGGCGGGGGTAGCCCCGGTCTCACAGACCTCCGCACCTCCGTCTGTGCTCCGGCACAGGGCTTCTGACAGCTCCGGAATTCCCTGTGCCACCCCCACTCCGGTCCCCTCAGCCCCAGGGGCAGCAGCAGTGTGACGGCTGCTCATGGCACTGGGATGCCCTGGGGCTCCCCTGGAGGTACACAAGACACCTTGACTTCTGCCACAGGACGTCTGGACTCCCGAGGCTCTGCCTGCAGCAAGGGGCACCCCAGGGTGACTCCAGCAGGCCAGCGAGCACATGGGCGAGCACGTGGCCCTGGCTGATGTCCCCAGCTGCTGCCGTTTTGCAGGAGCTGCTGGCCAGGGAGGCCACACCGCTATTCTGTCACCTCTGGCTATCAAGGGGACTTGGCTGTACACACACTGCCTGGCCCTGGGCTGTCGGCCTGGGGCGCTAAGGCAGATGGGGATGGCCAAGGTATTCTTAGGGCAGTGGCATCTCTGCGCCCACCTGGCTTCCTTCTACCCTGCATAGAAGTGTCCGACAGCTGCCCTGGGGAGGGCAACCCTTGGAGAGGCCACACAGCCCTTGCAGCCCCACTGAGACAGAGACCACAGATGATCAGAGCAGTGCTGGCTCGTGCTGGCAGTGTCACAGCAGAGCCAGCTCCAGCTGCAGTGTAGCAGGGGAGTGGGGATGAGGGTCAGGGATGGGATGGTGGAGTAGGATGCTCCCCCCATCCCAGGGCTGTGCTTTCCCCCTCCAGCCAGCAAGCACACCCAGTGGCCTTTTGGGCTGGATTCCTTCACTGCCTGACCCAAATTGGACCAACTGCTACTTCAGACCTATCCTCTTCCTTCCTAAACCCGGGATTATCCTCCCTTTGATCAGCCGGCCCTGCAGCGCAGGATTTCCAGCACAGGCGTTTTGGCTGGCTGCATTTAAACAGCTTCCCAGATTCTCCGACAGTCCAAGCCCTACCTTTGAAATGGCCGTGGACACAAGTTCCAGCAAAGCTCCTGGCTCTGGATCTGGGTTCCCCAGGCATCCCAGTGCTCCCAGGCTGGGTGTCAGCATGGCACCCTGCAGTGGGGCTGCGGCTGACATCCCAACATACCAGCCAGAGGAGTGCGAGGTGCCAGCCCGGACACTGCAGGCAGGAGCCCTGCCTGCTCCCCACTCCCACCATCTCCCCAGAGGGTCTGCATTGGTCCAGCCCTTGTTGGGTTGCTGGGGCTGGAGCCCTTCCAGTCCTTGTCATGCGGCTCGTGCATGCTGTCCAGAGCACAACCTGAGTGGGGACACTGCTGACCTTTCTGACAAATAAGGCCTAAGTGGCACCCAGGGCTTCAGTGGTCGTGCTGGGCTTGGCAAGTTGCTGGACAGCCAGCACTGGAGCAGCCAGGACATGTGGAGGGGGCCCAATGGCAATGCAACAACTTTGCCACCCAATGGGTTTTCCATGGTCCCTGCAGACAGACCTCATGATGAGAGTTCAGCTGACCCTTGGCATGGGGGAACAACCCACTCGCCCCTCCAGCTCAACCACCCTTGTCACAGGTGTGGGGAGCTCTGCTGAGCCCCTTTCTACAGACAATCCCTGCTGCCCCAAGCCTCCCAGGCTCCTGCTTCTACCAGCCCTTCACCCGGCTGTCCCACAGGGCACCATCTCACCAGGCTCAGCTCCAGGGACAGTCTGCCTGGTCCATCTGTAGTGGCACTGTGTCCAGCCCTCCTGCCAGACCCCAGCATGGCAGAACTGCCTGCTGCTATGCCGCCGGCACTGCTGTGATGGAAATCGGTGAGTGGGAGAGATCCCGGTGCTGCAGAGGGCAAGGGGAGGGCAAGGGGAGGGCAAGGGGAGGGCAAGAGCCATGGGAAGGGCACGGCTGAGGGCCAGTGCGACAACCCCAGCCCAGCAAGGTGCCCCCAAAAGTCTCCTGCCAGCCCTGACCTTGAGCAGAGTTGCAAATAAACAAGCAAATAAACAGACTGGGGTCGGCAGAGCAGAGGAATACACAGAGTCTGTCTGGCTGTGCCCAGAGCCCCAGTGTGGGCAGCCGGGACCCCCACAGCCACTGCCATAGCCAGCCATGTGCTCTCGGCCGGGGTTTTGGCAGACCCCACGAGGGGGCCTGGAGAGGAGACTTGGCGGGGTCTGGGAGGGTCAGAGAAGCAGTGCAAGTCCTCCTGAGCACACACTGCATCCCCCTGGCTGCAGCCCACCCCTGTGCCCGGCAGGAATACCCGCAAGAACGGGGCCTGTGCTGCCTGGTGCTGGACGTGGCCCCAGGAGGAACGGGGACCCTCACACAGCTCGGTAGTGCCGGGTGCCGGGAGGGGATGAGGCCAAAGCGCCAGCAGTGACGGGGATGCTGCGGGGCCGAGCGGCCCCTCGCCCGCGACAGACAGCGGCCCTGCGTCGGGGCTGCGCCAGGGCTGCAGCGGGACGGGGCACAGCGCAGCACGGACTGGACCGGACCGGCTCGACTCG
>JANPWX010000274.1:258416-273495 GCA_024734555.1 Trochalopteron elliotii | reverse complement strand
GGCGCTGGGACCGTGCCCCAACGGGACGGGAGGGGGCCGCGCTCTGCCCCCGCCCTGTCCGGAGCCGCGGCCGCTAATTACAGCTAATTACAGCTCCGGAGCTGCGGCTGCCCCACCCTGCCGCGGACCCGGGCACCCTCGGGCACGATCCCTGCCCTGGCCCTGCCGCCGAGTTCTGCGGCCACGCAGGGACACAGCGGGGCCGGGGGAGTCTACGGGACCAGCCCGTGGCGAAGTCTCAGCTGCAGTGGGGAGTCCGGTCACAGGCTGTGTGCCGGCCACACGCGGTGACAACTGCCCTCTCCTCATCTCGGTGCAAAGGTGGAGCGCAGGAGAGGGCAGTGAGTGGAGGATTATGTGGAGCCAGGGCTTGGGAGGTCGGGAGAGTCAGGGCGGGGATTGCCGCGCCTGGCGTAGGGCTGGTCATGGACAATGTTGGGGCCGAGGGACATCCTTCCCTGTTGCACCCAGTGTCCCTGAGGGATCCAGAGTCCTTAGCAAAGGAGGCTTGGTGACAGGACCCCCCCCCCCCCCCCGCCCCCCAGTGCCCCTTGCCCACTGGCGCTGACACCCCCCAGACTGGGGGTGGATGATGCCCCCAGTACATGAAGGCTCTCCAAACCATGGCCCCTATAGCTGATAAAGCACTCGAGGCTATGTCCAAAGAATCGTCTTTATTACAAATAGGCAGGCAATTGGCAGAGGGAGTGGTTGGCAGAGAGGGCAGTGGGCAGGAGTAGGCAAAACCCTGTGTCCCACCCTGGTGTGTCCCCAGGCGCCAGCTCCCAGTGGGGCTCAGCCTGACCTGGCATTGCTGGCTCAGGAAAAAGACAAATTTGTCTCGAATCCATGTGCGGTTTGCAACAGACAAACGCCTCTGTGCAGTGGAGCTGGCGCTGGCAGGGGTGGCACAATGCCAGCTGTGGAAAGAGTCTGTCTCCCCAACTGGGGCTCCCCAAGCTAGGCAGCTCCCAGGAGGTGACCCCAGGACCCCCTGCCCCTTTCTTCCAGGGAGATGGTGACCTCATCTGGGGTTACCCACAGCCACAAGGCTCCCAGGGGTCAGCCTATGAGACAGGAGCCCACAGGTTGGGAGCAGTGGGCAGGGAGCAGCACTGGCAGAGCCGGTGGCTGGTCAGGCCCTCAGTGCTGGGGACACTGCAGGATGTCATACTTGACGTAGCCCACCCGGTCCACCTGGTAGCGCGGTGTCATCCTCCAGTAGAAGCTGCCCCGGCAGAAGTGGTATTTGCCTGGGCAAGGAGGTGAACAGAGGGAATGGAGGGTCAGCAGGAGTTTGGCCATACAAAGACCCATCCCGGTGGCTGCCCAAGCAGCACAGGCACAGGCACATGGCACCCTGCACCTTGCTGACACCCTGCCAGTTCCACCCCAAGGACCCACGGGGACTGATGGGGTGCCCTGTCCCAGGGCCATTCCCCACATATCTGAGCATCCCAAGCCAGGAACCAGAGCAATGCCATGAGAGGCTCAGGTAGCCCGGGCCTGAACACACAGCACCCACCTGCCAGGTTCAACTCACCTTGGTAGAGGAACACATTGCGTGCATCAAGGGGGACACCGGTGAAGACATCATCGGTGGCACGGGGGTAGCCCTTGTCCACCCTCTGAACCTTCACATCCAGCCTGTGGGAGAGCAGAGCCGTGCTCAGGGCTGCTGGGAACCACCCGCAGACCCTTGCTCAGGCAGGCACTGCTGCTCTCCAGTCCTGCTCACCTCCAGTAGCTCTCCCCACTGAAGAGCAGCACTTTGCCGCGGCCCCGCTGCAGGGCCCCCGAGAGGCGGCCGGCTTCCTTCCCTATACCCAACTTCTCGATCCCCCGGGGGCCCAGCACACTCTTCCCAGAAAACACCCAGAACTGCCGACCTGCAGTGGGAGATAGTGGGGGTGTCAGAAAGCCCTGAGAGCTCCCAGGCTTCACCAGGCTCCTCCCACTGCCCGTGGGACTGGACCGAGGACAGTGGAGGCAGAGCTCACCAGCAAAGAAGAAGACTCTCTTGGTGAGCACATCCTGGAAAACAGCATCGATGGTGTCTGGGAGGCCAGGCCAGGTATCAGCAACAGAGAAGGCACCCTGGATGCCTGATTTCCAGAAGGATGAGTAGGTCCAGTATTTCCTGGTGGGGAAAATGAGCTGTCCTGATCACCTCAGTCTGCCACAGTCCATGTCCCCCACATCCCTGTGTTCCCCCACATCCCTAATCAGGGCAGGAGGTGCCAGATGCTGCCACTCACCCATCCTTGAAGAAGTACAGCTCCCCATTGATCTCTGTGATAGCATCAAAGTTCTTCTCCATGCAGGCATCCCGGCCGGGGTCCACAGGAATGGGTCCAACTGTGGGCTCTGGTGTCTCCTCCTCCTCCTCCTCAGTGGTGGAGGTGCTGCCAGCCTCTGTGGGCATGGGCTGGATCTCCTCCGTGGGCATGGGCTGGATCTCCTCTGTGGGCAGGGGCTGGAGCTCCTCCGTGGGAGCAGGTGCAGGTGCAGTGGGCTTAGGGCCAGAGCCACGACCTGAGTGAATATAGGGGAGGGCATGAGGCTGGGACCAGCTTGGTGCTGCAGGACACCCAATGCACCTGGCTGCAGTGCAGCTGCTCACCATAGAGGTACTGGATGCCCTGGACATCATCAGGGTGCAGCTGGAAGTCCTGGATGTAACTGTACATAGGGTACATCAGGGCCTCACGCACACTGGAGTGGTCCAGCCCCAGTGAGTGTCCGAACTCATGGGCAGCCACCAGGAAGATGCTGTAACCTGGGAGAAAGCACTGGCCTAAGTGCCTGGTGAGCCACAACGAGGCAGGACACACCATCCAGAGACTGTGGTCCCCACAAAAAGTGTGACAATATGGTGTGGGTCTGGGAGGCACAGAGCAGACAACAGGCAGAGGGGTTAGTACCTCTGTCAGGGCAGAAGCCCCATTTCTTGTCGGTGTCGTAGTTGCTGGTGGTGGCACACCAGAGCTTGCCGTCCTGCCGGCCCTGGCTGGTGCAGGTGCTGTAGGACTGCCCCAGGAAAGTGAAGGGAAAGACACACGGATCCCCCTGGGAGTTGCCACCGATCACCGCCGTGTCTGCAGCAAAATGTCAGTGAGGCTGTGCCTGACACTGCACCAACCAGAACCCAGGACAACGCTGAGATCCCTCATGTACCCATCCTGTGTGCCCCCTCCCCTGCATGCCCCCATGCCTGCTGGCACCTCGGTTGGGGCAGAAGCCATATTTCTTGTCCTGGTCGAAGCTGGAGGTGGTGGCACACCAGCGGTAGCCGTCGGAGCGCCCATCCGTGGTACAGCTGTCGTAGGAGGTGCCCTCGAAGACGAAAGGGAAGACGCAGGGGGCTCCATCGCTGTTGCCACCATTGGTATAGAGGACTGTGGGGTGAGGGAGAGTGAGGACGGCTCCAGGCACTGCGGGGCTGGACAGGGGTTATGGTGGTCACTACTCACGCTCGCTGGGGCAGAAGCCATATTTCTTGTCCTGGTCATAGTTGGAGGTGGTGGCACACCAGGGCAGCCCATCCTTGCGCCCCTCCGTGGTGCACCGGGAGTAGGAGCGGCCCTCGAAGATGAAGGGGAAGTGGCATTCGGCTCCATTGGCATTCCCATGGCGGGTCTTCACCACTGCTCAGAGAGGGGCGGCTCAATGCTTCGGCTGGGGTTGGCACCATCACACCCTCCCCAATCCACCACACCTGCCCTTACCTAAGCCAGTTCCCAGTGTCCAGAACTCATCGTCGTCAAAGTGGGCATCACCCTGGATGCCCTGGCCAGGGGGAAAGGCGTGGGCCAGGAGCCCATCCTTGCCATCGAAGGGGTACCCGTCCCCATGCTCTGCAGAGAAAAGCACCCTCAGCTGGAGCTGCCACAGGAGCCCTCACATCCCCCGCATGCACACAGATACCCAAGCCCTGCATGCCTCCTGCATGTATGGGGGCAGGGGGACTCTGGGAACAGCCCAAGGAGACATGGGGTGAGAATCCCACAGGCAGAGTGCATCACCAGGACCCTCCTCACTCCCTGCCTGCCCAAAGGACATTACCTTGGCTGCCAAACATGATCATGATGTCTGCCTCTCCGCTGTATATCTGGGTGAAGGTGAGAGGGGTCACATCGCTCCACACTTGGAACGCCCGTCTGAAGGCGTCATCGATCACGGCACGGTCCAGGTCAGGGGAGTAGTTTATCACCCTGCCAGGGAGGCAGAGAGTCAGTGCTGCCAGGTTCCCCCCACCATGCAGGAGTGACCCTGTTCTGGGAAGGGGCAGACCCCCACCCCCAGAGGTGATAGCAGTCACCACCACCCTTGACCTTGCCCAGGGCTCAGGTGCTCTTCTGGGCATCAGGGAGCAGATGCTGCTGCCATCCTGACTTGGCCTTGGCAGCACTGGGACCCAGCTGCACAGGCAGCACCAAGCCTGGACAAAGGCTGAGCAGAGGCTGCCAGCCTCCTGGCCCCTCAGGCTCTCCATTCTCCCGGGACCATCACCCTGGGGACACAAGGGTTCATCTCCAGAGCAGACTCACCGGTAAGTCAGGTCCATGTGGTCCCACTTGAGGTCCCCCTCAAAGGTAAGGAAGGTTCCCACGTCAGGGACGCCGCAGCGGGGGGCTCTCATGGCCTCCAGTGTGGCAGCATCCAGCTCTCCTGTCTCCTCCAGGCCCAGCTGCTTCTGCATCTTGAGCAGTGCCTTGCCCAGGGACATGTGCCTGCCACCAATCTTAGCCTCTGCCTCCGTGGTGTAGCCGAACCTCTGCAGGTAACGCTGTGGAGGAAAGGCAGCCAGAGGGGTGAGTGAGGCAGGAGGGGGCTCCAGCAGCCCCAGGCACCCATCCCAACCTGGGTGCCTCCCTGAGCTCAAGGAGACTGACAGCTCTCAAGCCGTGCCTGCAGCCCCTCACTGTCAGCCTGGGTGCCCCTTGGGGACCTGGGTGCCAGGAGGGCACCACGGGGCCAAGCTCCCCTCACCTCTGCCAGCTGTAGATCCGGCAGGGTGCTGATCAGGTCCCCCGGGAAGGTGACAACCGCCTGCGGCTTGCCCTGGAGAGGGGCCGCACAGCAGGAGACGGCCAGCAGCCCGACGACAAGCGGGGCCAGGAGGAGTGCCATGGTTCGGCGGTGACAGGAGGGATGCGGCTCTGCTGGTCCCTGCTGTCTGCTCTGGATGCCGCCGGGCTACCCGCTCCTATTTATGGGGTGGGAGGGCAGTGAGTCACCCTCAGACCCCTCAGCGCCGACTCACGCTCCCTTCTCCCTTCCCACGGTGACGAAACGCACACTCCATCTCTGCCTTAACTGTTTCATCACCTTGTTTACTAAACACGCCGCGTTCCGCAGCCACACGAGGACAGGAAGAAGGAAAGTGGCTGGGGAGCTCCACCGGGCCACAGCACAGCACAGCACCGAATGGCCACCCTGGGGCTGCCCTGTACAGGGACTGCCCTGCTGCCCCCGAGACCATGGTAGCTGTGGGGACAGCAGGGCTCCACTGGAGGCCAGCCAGATGCTCAGGACCCTGTAGCTGTGTCATCACACCGGCTGACACTGAGCTTGGCTGGCCAAGGGCTGATGGTGCTGGACCCGCAAGGGCCTGGGTGGGCATGGGGGCAGACAGCAGTGGAACCCCCACCTGAGCCCCAGTGCCTGGAACCCACCTGCCTGGGATTTGGGAGCTTGCACTCTCACCAGGACTCTGCATCCTTCCCCACCACAGCTGCATTACCCCAGTGGGTCAGAGTGTTTCCAGCATTGGAGATGCTCATGGCCCTCACCCCATGACTTCTAAGCCCAAATGCCAGCAGCTGACAGAGGCAGTGGCTGCCCAGGAGCAGCTCTGGGCACGGGAATGCTCCACCTGGGGCCCTGGGACGTTAGGGGTGCCCTATCCTTGCTGCCCTGCTATTCAGGGTGCTGCTGACTCAGGTTCCCACCCAGCACAGCACAGACCTTGCCATGGGATGGTGTTTTCCTGCTTCTCCCAAAGTGCCGACGCTTGTGGGAACGAGAGCAGTGAAGGGGAAAGCAAACAGGGATGAGGAGCGAGGGGAAAACAGATGGCAGAGAACAAGGTGCAGCGTCAGCGGAGGGGGAGGGAGGACTGGTGTAGCCCAGCAAGGCTGCCCGAGACAGGTCCCAGAGTGGATCCCCTGTCCCAGCCCTCACAAACCCCATGAGGGCAAGGGGTCCTCAGCTGGCTCATCAGGAGGATCCTCCTCTTCACCCCATTGCTGTTAGTGCCTGTCCTCCCAGCTCCCAACAGTGCCAGACTGTGGCTCAGCAGCTGCCCCCTCCAAGTATCCCCCCAGCTCTGGCTGAGCCAAGCCAGCAGCTCCTGGCCCACCCAAAGGACAATCAGGTTATGCTGGCACCCAGCACAGCTGGGGACAGTGAGATGTCAGGGCTGTGCTCCCTGTGCCCTTGAAGAAGTACCCCCATGCCCAAGGGAGGGCTCATCCCTGGGGCAGCATCACCTGCCAGGTGCCCTGTGCTGGTGGGATGCATCCCAGGGCTACAGCTGGCTGGCCACAGGAAACTCACCGGCAGTGTGGGCTAAGTTGGGAGGAAGCAATGGTGAGAAATCAGGGGGTTGCCTCACTCCCCCACCACAGCCATGCAAGAGCAGCCCCCATTCCCTGGTACAGGAAATTGCTTCACAAGCAGCCGCCATCCTGCACCCGGTGTGACAAACACATCCAGACAAGCATTCCCTCATAGTGGGACACGGCCCAGGGACCCCACAGCCAGGTCACCTTACAGTCCCTTCCCACAGGGTCCAGCCTGCCCCCTTGTCCCTGAGATGGCCCAGCTCTTCACTAGGCAGGAGGCAGTGGCTCTCTGTGCTCCCTGCCTGGCTGGAGGGCCTCTGTCAAGGTGCCCTGAGAGCCCATTGAAGCTGGTGGCTCCTGAGGCATTTGGGGAGCAGGCACTGCTCCACATCCTCCACTCTCCAGCCTGCCAGGACCTCAGCCCACAGCATAGAGTTGTAGAGGGAGCTGGGCACTAAATAACCCCTGGGAGGATGAACCTGCAGGGCAGCCCTGATGAGGAGGCTTCTGACTCTGGCTCTGGGATATAGTCAGAAAATCAGATCTGGCTCTGGTCACCCTGGCACTGTGGCAGATCCCTTGGCCTTCCTCATGTTATTCCCATCCCTCGTTTCCACCACATGCAGAAGCTGCAGCTTCAACAACCTGGGCACTCTGCCAGGGCACACCATGGCATCATGCTGCCTGTGGCACCCTGAGGGCAGAGCCATGGCCCAGCAGCATGGAGTAGCACTGGCAGAAATGGGGTTTGGAGGGGAGTGGGGCCTTGGAGCAAGTGATGGCAGAAGGAGATGAGGGCCAATGCCTCACACACTGTGCACCAGTGCCAGCAAGCCCTCGAGCTGGGCACTGGGAGCTCCAGTGGGGGGTTGCCGGCCACAGCTCTGCCCCCGTCCTGGCCGCTCCCACTGACTCATGGCCCCACTCACCCGTTTCCTCCTGGAACCATCCCGGGGGAATTTCTGGTGACTCTCTGGAGGCTCGTCAGGGAGCAGGGCCAGGGCAGCAGGGAAACCCCCACGTCTGGCAGTGCCGACAGCCTCTGTGCCAGGCAGGGAATTCTGTGGGATGGGCTCGGCACTGCTGGCATGAGCTCCATGCAAGGCAGCCTCAATCAGCTTGTCTATGGGAGCTGGGTGAAGGCACAGGTTCCTCAGAAAGTGCATGTGTGGAGGGAGGCTTGGGGCAGGCACTGTGGCTGGTGGGAAAGAGAGGAGGGCAGTGGTGATGGGGCAGTGCCACAGGCAGGAGAGGGCTGTGGATGGCAGAGACCCCAGGAGCTGTGCCCAGTCCAGGCTGCCCATGGCCTTTTTCACTCCCAGAGCCCCGGAAAGGAGTGAGATGGAAAAACCCAGGCAGACATCCTCCATCCCAGACACTGGCTGAGCCACGAGGTTGCCGGTCACCACCGTCGCTGCCAAAAGGGGAAGGAACAGCCACCGCAGCCCCTTCACACACCCTTACTCATGGCCACCCTCATGCAGACCCTCTGTGGGAAACTGGTTCAGGACCTCAAACGGGGCTGGTGCCTGCCTGGATCCCTGCCCAGGACACAGTGGTACCTCTGAGAGGCTGCAGGTCTCCTGCTGGGAGGTGCTGGTTGGGTCAGCAGTGAGGTTTTTTTGAGGCGGATTGTAGGAAGCCAGAGCTCCTGGAACTCCCCCTGTTCAATTCCCCCTATAGAGGCAAGTAGGCTGGGGGCCAGCCAGGGAGGGAGTGTGGCACCAGACAGCCAGGGGAGAGGTCCACAAACATGGGATGCACCAGGGCAACAAATCTGGTGGGGAGCTGAGGAGCCAGGGGTGAGGGAACACCCAGCTGCCACACTCACTGCTTCCCACCCAGGAACCCCAGTCAGGGGACAAGGGTACACAGCAGCAAAGGGCAGGCACAGGCGTGTGGATAGCATCAGGTGCCCCCCCAGCATAAGCAGGAGTGTGGTGGCAAGGGGAAGTAGGTTGGGAGAGAGTCAGCATCTTGTGCGGGTGAGACAGCACTGGATTGGGGAGAGCAAGTGCCGGTCACACGGAATACGACCTGTGCAGAGGGAAGGGAGCACTTGGACTTGGCAGAAGCCACAGGGAGAGCCAGTGCCACAGCCACCACAGCACAGCCAGACACCCTGAACAGTGGGAAGGGCATTACTGCGTGCCTCTAGCTGAGCCAGGCAGCCTACTGGCCCCACTGCCCTGAGATACAGTGCCCCAAACCCATTCCTTCTCCTGTCCCATGGGCTCTGCACCACCCCATGCCCAGGGAGCAGAGCTGACACCCCAGCACTGGCAACCCTGGCCAGCACTGGTCCATGGTATGCAGTGACTGGAGACACTTGGCATGGGAGCAGGACAGGGCACAGGGAGCAGCTCTGCGTCAGAGGCTCAGAGCCCCATCACTCCTGCTCAAGGGCTCAAGACAGAAACAACATTCCTGCACACATTTCCCGTATCTGCTGTCCTGGCGCTGGGCCCTGCGTGGGCTGGGACTGCAGCCTCCAGCTGGGCCCAGGACCCTTCCTGGCAAACCACCCTGCATGCTGCCGACCTGCAGCTCTCCAGCACCAGCAGTCCCTGCATCCCTTCCCTGCCTGCCCCAAGCTCTGTGGATACACCTGCTTAGCTCCTTGCTTGCCCCTTGCCTCACCTGGGAAACTTCCCACCTCTCAGCATCCCCTTCTCGCCAACCCTTAACCCCTGCTTGCCTGGTGCCCTGCCCCCCACAGCCCCTTACTCCTTAGTCCCATGCCACCCAGGCCTGCTGCCCCCAGACCGATATTGCTGCTCCTGCACCTCTTGTCTGGGTGAGGATGACGCGGCCGCTGTCACCGGGAGGATCACTCCGCCCTCCAGGCGCTGAAACCGGCGCTGCTGTGTCACCACCCATCCCAAACCACACATGACGGATCCCCTGCCTGCCACACTGACTCCCGGTATCCAGGTGGGCGGCACAGTCACCTCCCTGTGTTGGGCTGGGACATCCCCCGCTCCAGGCCCGCCCTGGGAACCCCCTATATCTGTTGGGGTTCCACTGGAATGCTGCAGGAATCCCATCCACAGCTCCATTCACCAGGTGCTGGGGCTGACAGCTGGCATTGTGGCACAGCTCACACCGAGGCCACCAGCAGCCTGCTCCTAACATCGCAGGGCTCTTGTGCTTCAGGGCTTCCTTGTTGTAAACTCCATCCCATCCCTTGACTCTCTTCCTGCCTCCAGCTTTAACCAACCTTTCTTCTCCCAAACTTTCCCACCTGCTGGGAGCAAGAGGACAGGGTATTCAGGCAGGTGAGAGGGGCACAGAGTCCAGGTCACCTGGTGAGCATTTGGGAAGGGGTATCCATGGGCAGCCTCATGGCCATCATCCCCTCAGCATCCCCTCTTGGGTGCCCTGCTGGATCAGCTCCTTGGAAGCATCTCCTGTGCACCACAGGAGTGAGGCAGGAGCTGGGAGGGGAGCAGGGCAGGACAGAGCTGGGTGGCTGCCAGCTCTGGGGGGCACAGCTGCCATGGGTGGACCATCAGCACCATGGCACAGGACGGGTGGGCAGCACTTTGTTCCTGGCGGTGACACGGGCATGGCAGCTGCCTGCTAAAACAGGAAGAGCAGCAATTGTGACAAAGACAGGGGAACCTGACTGTGTGTGAGGGGACAATGTGCTGCCAGGAATCCATGGCTGTCAGCAATGGAGCGGCTTGGGAATAAGGAGCGGGGGTTTGTGGAAGGTGGAATATGGGCAAAACTGGTGGTATTTAATTGTAAACTGCGCAAAGCAGAAGGAAGGGCGGTAGATGCAACACGTTCAGATTTCAGTAAAACATTTGACAACTGTTCCAGCGCTTGCTGCCAAATTAACTCAGAGCAGCTCAGTTGTCAACACAGGCATATGGACAAAGCCCAGGCAGCCCAGGAATGGCACACAGCCTGGCTGTCTGCCGGGAGCTGTCCCGGCCACACGACCTGAGACCTTTCAGAACTGGGCATCGTGTGAGCAGAGGAAGGCACACCTTGGGCTGAAGGAACACCAGGATGGACAGAGCTGCCATGCTGTCCGGAGAGGAGAAGGGCTGGAAAGCACCCAGGCAAGAGCCAGCAAACCTGTGGGAGCTGCCATGCCCCCATGGGGTGGGGAGCAGCCCCAGAGCCTGCCTGCTCTGCTTGGGGTGTAGCAACCTCCAATTGAGAGGCTGGAGCAAGGAGGACTGAGCAGAGCAGCCTCACAGGACCAGTCGTGGGCAGGGATGCAGGACTGCCAAGGTGGGGAACTCCACAGCAGCACCAGGTACTGACCCCCTGCTCCAGGAGCGCTCATCCAGGCACAGGCCCTGTGTCAGGGACGAGTGCAGGGGACAGACAGAGCCCAGCACACCACACACCCGAGGCCTTTGGGGCCCTGCTACACACAGTTCTCTGCCCACCTTGTTTATTTTACTTATATTTCAGTAATTTGCTGATTACCATTTTTTAACTAACCAGCAGTGATGAATCAGCAGCACGGGAGAGGGTGGAAACTGGTGGCCTTGGACCGTGGCTCCAAGGTCTCAGGGTCTGGGAAGGAAGCCACAGGATCCCTCCAGAAGGGGAAAAAAAACACTCAGCAGTAGCAACAGCAGTTCTGGCAGGCGCAAGGGAGCCAGCTGTTTGCATCCAGCAGCTCCAAGCACATCCTGGAAAAGCTGTTGATAGCCCCAAAAACTTTCAGGAATGACAGCCATGGCACTGACCTGGGTGTGGGACAAGATACACGAGAGAAGGAATGCATGGCTCGGTGCCACCATCACTCCATCTTGGGGTCAGGACAGGCACTGATGGCAAAAGAGGCACCAGGACACACCAAGAGAGCCCCTTCATGCCCAAGGCACAGCCACCAGCAGCGCCACCAGGGCCACTGAGCTGACTCCTGACAAGTGGACTGTGTGAGGTTTTGAGTGGTCTCACCATGGGCTTCCATGGGCTCCTCCACTGGAAGTGGCTCCTGCCTGTCCTGGGAGTGCCCTGCCTGAGCCCAAGGGTGGCATTACAGCTGAGGTCACAGGTTCAGCCACTACTTTGGTGGCCACAGAACACAGGCATCATCCTATGGCACTCCCACTCACGCCAGTGCTCTGGGAAATGGGGATCCCAGCTGGAACAGCCAGCACCAGGGGAGGCTGCTTGCCACAGGAGCACCAGCCTGGCACAGGGCAGAGGGGCCGAGGCCGTGCCCAGCAGGGAGCTGTCCCAGCTCTCACGGCCACCCTGGCATGGAGCAATCTCCCAGGAGTGCCTCAGGAGCCTCCTCCAGGAGCCAGCATTGCTGGGAAGGCACAGAGCGGTGAGGCAATCTGGTGTGAAGAAAAACCATTTCCTGCAGCAAGGGCTGCTTTGCTCAACGTTTTACAAAATGTGCTGATGCAACTGCCCTTCCCAGGTGGGATATAAATACAAGCCTTGATGTGGATTCGTGCCCTGCAGCTACACAAACATCGCAACAATGTTTTCTTTGAAGAGAAAAAAGAAAACAAGGAGGAACAAACAGAGCGGATGACAAAATCACTGGCAGTGGAAGTCCGGGGTTCAGGTTGCAGGGGGGGAAGCTGAGGCTCTGCCTCGGGCACCGTGCTCAGCACAACCATCTCCTATTTTGGGACAGTGACCGGGGCCATGAGCTCATTGAAGAGCCATTGTGGGAGCAGGACAAGCCCACTCAGCAGCTCAGCAAACTGTACTGGGGAGGGGGCAGCCCAGCATGGCCACAGGGCACCAGTAGGAACAGGCCCCTGACTGGACCCGTCACTACACACACACCCTGCCTGAACAGCAGCTTGTCTGATGGTAGCTCCTTCATCCAGGCTGAAGAGCACAGAGCTGGGAAACCTCCCTGGGCATGGGACGGCCTGTCAGCGCAGCCCATAAAACCAGCTTCATACTCCGCCCAAGCCTGAGCTTTGTCCTCCAGGCACAAGTGCTGTGTTGTCTCCTCAGCCCATTCCCAAAAGGCCTTTAACCTGCTACTCCCCCCGCTAAGGTATTTGGACACACATCCAACATGTGTTGCAGCCGTTTTTGGATTCTCTTTAAGCCTCTTGCTGAGATTTCTTTGTGTTTTCTTTGGCTCTTAAGTGATTTCAGGCTCAGAGGCACAACAGCAGAGAATTATCAGCAAGGAGCTGTGCCTCCAGAACTGAGAACAGGAGCTGTGCTCTGCCTGCCCTGGAAATCCCCCGCTCACCCCGCTTGGGGGCACGCAGCATTTTTAAAAATAGCAGGTTACCCATCCCAGCAAATCTCTGCTTGGGACAATTCACCGAGACAGAGGACATGGGGCACCTCTGCAGGGTGACAGGGAAGCTTGACGCAACTTTCCATCAGCCCAGCCAGCACCAGGAGGGTTCATATGAGCCCCTGAGGCCCCCGGAGCTCGGTCTGTTTTGCCCTGCAGCCGTCACCCGTTGGGAAAATCCTTCACTTGTCTCACAGAGCAGCTGACTGAAGGCAAAAAGAGGAAACCTGCTGGTCTGACACAAATCCATCCCCCTTCCTCTACCTGGCAGGCAGCTTTTGCCAAGGGTTCCTCTGACACCACTCCCCCTCCCCAACAGAAACACGGAGCTTCCCCCAACAGGGAGCACAAGGGCATTCCAAACCCAGACAGAGCCGGTCAGAAGCAGTGCTGGGCTCTACCGCTCTGAGCTACAGAACTGTGGAGGGGACATCGGGCACAGGAGCACCTCCCTCCCATCCTCCCCAACCGCACTTCCCCCACTGAGCTGCACAGGGCTGCTTTAAAAAGCAGTAGTGGGAGAAAAAAAGCTCAAGCCCTTGGTCTTTCTGGGTTTGTGACATGACAGTGACGGCAGCAGCCGGGCGCATGTGGGGACTCAGCCCTGAGGCACTGGCAGCAGCGCTGCGGCAGCAGAGCTCACACGGCCAGCCCGGGGATGGCTCTCACCGCTGCTGTCTGCCCGTGATGGATGAGGGCATAAACCTTTCAAGGATGCATTTAATTAGCTTGAAAAAGAGCCGGAAGGTGCACACACAGCAGCTGGCGGTGCAGCTCCTCTACTGCCTCTGCCGGGCACACGGAGCCTCCGGGAACTCTCACCTGGGGCAGGACACAAGGGACCCGCACAGCCCCAAGGAAGAGCCCCGGGCTGTGGGGGCTGGATCCAGGCGCCGCCTGCCTCGCACACAGGAGCAGAGGCGCAGAGGCACCACAGCCAAATGCTGCAGAGTACTGATCCAGCCCAGCACCCATCGGCTCGGATTTCTGGCAGGTTACGTCCGTGCTCACAGACTGCGCCAGATGAGACACTGTCTGTCTTCCCTGCAGCTGGCACCATGTCAGCACCGGCCCCGGACCGGCCGTCCTGGCCAGTGACACGATGGCACTGCCGGCCCCGACCTGCACTGCGGGCTGGCTTGGTCTGAATGGCCGCGGAAAGGGCTGGGATGCAGAGCCCTGACTCCCCTCTCCTCGTGTGTCTCTTCCACAGGGACCCAGAGCCAGGGTCAGCCCACCATGGCCCAGCCCCAACAGAGCACAGGCACGATACAGATGCCTTTCTTCCAGAAAAAAACCGGGATAGAGCCGTTGTCAATAGAGCATTGCAACACTGAGAAAACATCAGTGGGAACAAGGAGCCACCTTGAGGGTTTGTTAAAGCCATCACCGTGGAGCAGAGGCCAAGCCCAGGCCATGCACAGCTTGGAGGATCTGGAACAGCACCACAATCAGCAGTGCTGCAGGGAGCTGGGACAGCAGCAAGGTCCGAGAGCATCCCTGCAGGGAATGCTGAGGCATCAGGAGGTGCCAGCAGTGCTCTGGGAGCCTTCCGTGAGGCCAGAGCAGCCCCCTAGACTTGTGCACCCCAAGCACGGTCACAGCCCGATTTGAAGCCAAACCGAGTGTCCATTGCCATCTGCTCTGGGAGAAAACCATCCCGGAGGGCAGAATTTGGTGAGCGAGAGCCCACGGGAAGGTGGCTGCTGTTCAGATGCAGAGCTGCCACCGAAAGAACCAAGTCTGGCATCAAGGAACGAACGGACAGTAGGTGCCACTTCCTGCCAGAGACCGAGGCGGAAAGTGCTCAGCAGCCTGAAGCTGGGCCGCCGCCGGGGCTGAACGCGGCAAGGCCCCGGGCCTCGCAGGGAAGGGCACGGCGGAGATCCCGCGGCTCGGCCAGGATCTCTCCGAGGATGGGCGGCCCCAGCCCACACGGCACGCCGGTCTCAGCGCCCACCGCGGGCTACGGAACGAGAGCTGGAGCGCCAGGGCTGCACGGCTCACCCGAGGAAAGGACCTCGGATGGGGGAACGCGCTACCGGGTCGGGTCGGATGGGATCGGACCGGGCGACAAGCGGAAGGAGGGGAGAGAATGGTGTGACCGCACCGACGGCCCACGGCCCACGCCCCGCTGCCGGCCCAGGCCCGCCGCCACTTCCTCCTTCCCGTCACGTGCCCAGCGCACCCCGGCGCGACGCCGACGCTCAGGGCCCGGGCGCTGCTTCCTGACGCCATGACGCAGGGTGCCACCACC
>JANPWX010000274.1:245328-258016 GCA_024734555.1 Trochalopteron elliotii | reverse complement strand
CCTCCCGCAGGTCGAGCTTAGCGGGCCCCGGCAGGGCGGGCATGGAGGAGAATGCGGTGGAGAGCAGCAGCGACGCGGCCCCGCAGGCGGCGCAGGAAGAGCCCACCGAAAGCGGGCTGGGCGTCGGGAGCTCGGATGCCGTGTCGGCGGACAGCAGCGATGCCGCCGCGGGGCCCGGGCTGCTCTCCCGGGCCGATGACTCCTGCGTGGGGCAGAGTTCCGACAGCAGTGCGGCCTCCTTGGTAGGTGCTGGTGGGAAGGTTGGGGTGGCAGGGAGGGCATCCATGGTTCTGGTTCCTAAGGGTTTCTGTAGGCATTTTTGTCAGACTGAGCTTTGCAGGCTTGGTAGGCACTGTTATACCTCTGGTCCAGCATCTGCTTGTCAGTCTGAGGACCAGAACTCCCCTTGGTAGCAAGAGCAGCCCTGGAGGTCCAGGTTTTTGTCAATACCAAAGAATTTGCTCTGAATCTTCCTTTCCTGGAAGTTTTGCAGTGCTGCACCAGGTCATTTGCATAAGCTGGCTGCCTCAAGGGCTTGGGCTGGCAAAAGTGTCTCACCTGAGGTCTTCTGGACTCTTTTTATCTGCTAGGAAGAAGTCTCAGAGGGCAGCTCCAGCCCAGATGCCGTTCCAAGGATTTACCTGCCAGACTCATCCTCTGTTGCCCAATCCACCTTGGTCTCCAGTGTCTCCACTGTGAGCCAGTCCATCATGGTGTCAGAGTCCCCACAAGTCCTGGTCCACTCCAGTGTCGTCAGCGATGGAGCCACAGCTGTGTCAGACTCCACTGCATCCACTTCCTCAGACCTGGGTTCTGCCATTGACAAAATCATCGAGTCCACAATAGGACCTGACATCATCCAGAGTGAGTGTGTGCTCCTGTGTGGAGATGGCTTGGTGAGCTGGGGAGGGAGCTGCCACTGCACTAGACCTCAGGAGGTGGAGGAAATATGGACATGGAATCATTAAGACTGGAAGAAACCTCTGAGGTCATTGAGTCTAACTAGTCAGCAGGGTTTTCTCTTCTTGCCTTGCTGTAGTGACAGGAGGGTTTGGTGAGGTGTTGCTGGACAGCCTTCGTTTTGTCCAGCAGCTCCTTCAGCCCAGGGCAGGCTCCATCCCCAGAGCCAGACCCTCCTCATGCCTTCTGGCTTCTGTCTGAGCTGAGAGAGTCCCAGGGAGCCCCAGTGACTCTACAGCCCCTGGATCTGGCAGTCACCACTGTGCTCTCCTCTCCCTGCCAGGCTGCATCGCCGTTACCAGTGCAGAGGACGGAAGGGCAGAGACCACGCAGTACCTCATTCTGCAAGGCCCTGATGATGGTGAGGAAACTCCCTGGGCTGTCCATGGTGGCCAGCTCTGTCTCTGAGCCTTGTGGCCTGGAGTGGGTGTGTCAGCTGTATTAGCCACAGTGCTTGTACCACAGTCCTGTTGGGAGCCTATTCTGAGCTTGTGTTCAGTCCTGTGCCCCCGTACAGGTGCATCCTTGGATGCAGGTGAGGGTTTACCCCTTGGGTTTTGGTTTCAGGTGCCCCCATGGTGTCCCAGGTGGCCACTTCTGCTCTGGCCAATACCTTGGCGATAGAAGCTGTTGCTGATGGACCTACCTCCACGTGCCTTGACCAGCCTGGCCCTTCAGAGCCTTCCAGGCAGTTGGAAGTGCTGGCACTGCCTGCACAGCCAGAGCGAGCCCCTAAGGCAGATGGTGGGGAGGAGCTGGGCCAACCAGACATGGAGACCCTGGAAGAGATGATGGAAGTGGTTGTGGTGCAGCAGTTCAAGTGCAAGATGTGTCAGTACAAGAGTGTCTCTAAGAAAACGCTGATTAACCACATGAAAGAACGTCACTTCCACCCAGGTGTGTGCCAAGGGCTGAGGGAAATTCATCTCACTGTAGATAGGCTCTGCTCTCTCCTGGGAAGAAACAAAAGAGGAGCTGGAGCATAAGGGCGTGTTCTGGCACAGTCTGTTAAAGAGCTTTTTTTTGCCCTGTTCCCTCTCTCCTGTGGCAGTAGGTTCAGCTCTGGCTCTGAAGAAAGGACGACCACGAAAGGTGGGAGCTGTTCCAAAGGCTGAGGATGAGGAGGCCCCAGAAGAAGATGATGATATTATGGATGCTGGTGCTATTGATGATCCTGAAGGTAGGACTTGCCCTCCCTACATCTTACGTAGCTTAGTCTTTTCCCAGTCTCTGATGTTTTGGGGTACTTGCCTGCAGAGGACAGTGACTACAACCCAGCTGAGGATGAGCCCCGGGGGCGGCTGCCCAGGTATGGCCGCACTGTCCCCACGTCCAGCGAGGAGAGGCCACGCCGACGCCCAGGGAGACCCCGCAAGCTGCTTCGTCTGGAGAATATGTCTCAGGACATGCCAGAAGGTGAGAGAGGTGGGAGGCAGCAGCCCCGTTCACAGGTGGAGCAGGGAGTGGTGCACAAGCCCCTGGAACCACAGCGAGAATGTGAGCTGTGCTGTGTTCTGTGGAACAGGAGGGGACGTGGAACCCTTGGTGACATCCCAAAACACAGCAAGCCAGGAGCTGCAGAACTTGGAAGCAGCCAGTTCCTCCGGCCTGGAGAATGGGACCAGTGAGAACCTGGCAGAGCCTGGTATCAGCCAGTCTGACTCTGAGAATAAGGACCCTTCCTCCAACACCGGTGCTGAGGATGCAGACGTCATCCCCCGTCGGCGTGGGCGGCCCTCCCGCCGCTTCCTGGGCAAGAAATACCGCAAGTACATGGGGCGCAGGTGAGGGGTGTGCTGGGCCCTCTGGCCTGTGCCCAGGGCCCGTCCAGCCTGTTTGCCACTGCGGCTCTGAGCCCTGTTCCTATTTCTGCAGGTACTACTACAAGTCCCCCAAGCCCCTGATGCGGCCCTATCTGTGTCGGATCTGCGGCTCGCGGTTCCTCACACATGATGACCTGCGCTTCCACGTCAACTCACACGAGGCCAATGACCCGCAGCTCTTCAAGTGTCTTCAGTGCAGCTACCGCTCCCGGCGCTGGTCCTCCCTCAAGGTGAGCTTCATCTGCCCTGTCTCGAGCCCACAGGCTGCCTGGCCAGCCCCAGGTCTCATAACCCTGATCTGCCTCTTACAGGAGCATATGTTCAACCATGTGGGCAGCAAGCCCTACAAGTGCGAGGAGTGCAATTACACCAGTGTGTACAAGAAGGATGTCATTCGGCACTCCACAGTGCACAGCCGGGACAGGTGAGGGCAGCACAATCTTGGGGACTGAACTGCACTGGCCCGGTTCTTCCTGTCCTGGGAGGGTGGCCATGTCTGCCCCATCCCCATACCCTTTCTAAAATGGAGAATTTAGTGTTTGGGTATAAGGCAGCTTGGGCTTGGGGTGTGGCTGACACAAGGGGCTATTCTTTCTTCTTTTTCAGGAAGAAGAGAGCTGATCCGGTGAGTTTGACTACTCTGTTGACTTGAATCTCAGTATTGTTATATGGGAAGAGGCACATCTGCGTCTTCCACAAAAATCTCAGTGCCTCATTGAGGGCATTGTTTCTGGATCTCTTGAGGAAAGGCAACCCAGGTCCTCCAGTGAGGACAGGGTAAAGAAACTGGTGAGCTCATCCAGGTGATGTCATCTTTATACTCTCTATCCAGCCACCAAAGCTGAACTCCTTCCCATGCCCTGTCTGCAACCGTGTCTACCCCATGCAGAAGAGGCTTACGCAGCACATGAAGACACACAGTACGGAGAAACCACACATGTGTGACAAGGTGAGGGGGACACAGCCTGGGGAGGGGCTGGCAGTGGGTGAGACAGGGCAGGGAGTGAGTGCTGCTTCACTTTGTTTCACCACAGTGTGGGAAGTCCTTTAAGAAACGTTACACCTTCAAGATGCACCTGCTGACACACATCCAAGCCATTGCCAACCGCAGGTAGGAGCCTGGCATGCCTGGGCAGAGCCTGTGTCCAGCTCCCCCTCAGCAGGTGTGACAGGTGGCTTTGTCCCGGCAGGTTCAAGTGTGAGTTCTGTGACTATGTCTGCGAGGACAAGAAGGTCCTGCTGAACCACCAGCTGTCACACATGAACGACAAGCCCTACAAGTGCAGTGTCTGCAAGTATTCCACCTTCCGGGAGGACTTCCTGGTCTCGCACATGGCAGTCAAGCACACAGGTGAGAAGAGCTGTGTGACTGATGCCCTGCACCCCCCCTTCTCCAAGAGAAAGAGTCTGCCTGCTCTCCCTGCCATTCCCTGGGGACCTCCTGGCTGACTCCTGCTCCTGGGCCCTGCAGGGGGGAAGCCATTTGCTTGCGAGTTCTGTCACTTCACCACCAAGCACAAGAAGAACCTGCGCCTGCACGTGCAATGCCGCCACGCTGACTCCTTCGAGGAGTGGGCACAGAGGCACCCCGAGGAGCCGCCCTGCCGCCGCCGCCCCTTCTTCACCCTGCAGCAGATCGAGGAGCTGAAGCAGCAGCACAGCCAAGTGCAGGCACCGGCTGAGCCAGAGGCCAGCCCACCGGTGAGTGCCATGCCTGGCCCCAGCTCCTCCCGGTGCTCACTGCCCGCTGTGCTGTCAGCTCTCTCTCTCATACAGGCACCTCTTGGTCCCATCACCTGCCACACGGTCCAGGCTGTCGCAGGTGCAGAGCCCTCTGTTCTCTCGCAGGGTTCCCTGGAAGGGGCCACCATCATCTATGAACAAGGTAGGTGAGCACTCGGGAAGGGGTTGGATGGGGAAGGATGTAGGTGAGCTCCTGCCTGACTCTTGCTATTTGACCCCCCCAGATGTGGCTGGATCAGCAGAACTGGCCACGCAGACAGCCCTGGATCTCCTGCTGAACATGAGCACCCAGCGGGAGCTGGCCACTGGCTCACTGCAGGTGGGCAGAGTCAAGGGGAGCCAAGCCTGCTGGGGGCTGGCACAAGGAGGCTTCCAAGCCCTGTTCTGCTACAGGGGTGTCTTGCAGAGCCTTGCCCTCTTGGCTGAACTGTTGTATTGCACAGGTCGCAGTGGTGAAGCCAGATGACCCAGGAGAGACACCAGGGCCCTGTGAGCTGCAGGCACAGGAGGAGGAGGCAAAGGTAGACTCTAAGGAGCAGCAGCAGAAGTTGGTGATGCTGCACATGGCAGAGCCTGGGCAGACACTTGTGCAGGAGGCTTATGGGGAAGCGAGCCTGAGTGGCTCAGAGCTGCAGCAGATCACCATCCCCTTCAGTGGAACAGCAGAGTACAGCATTGTCGCACCCATCAGCGAGGAGATCCAGGCTCCTGCCACACTGTATGGGTCAGTTGTATGGGAGGAGTGGGGAGGGGGAAGCACTTCTGGCCTCCAGTGAGGAGGCTTTAGTGATGAAGAGGAGGCAGATCCTCCCTGACCCTGTGCTCTCCAGCAGTGAGGAGGAGAGTCCTGTGGAGACCTCCCACACAGTTGTGGTGAGCGGAGCTGTGATGACAGAGGAGGCACTGAAGGACCATAGCAATCACTACATCATGTCATCCAGTGTCCCAGGGAGCCAGTTCCAGACCATGGAGGTAAGGATCTGAGCCTTCTACCCATCCTGAGCAGCTGTGTGAGCAGATGTGACTGGTGTTTCTCTCTCAGCCCCTCAGCGGGGATGCTGCCTTTTCCTCACCTGCGGAGGGCCAGGAGTCACAGCCCGCCGGCGTCAAGTGGCCCCTGGTGCAGTGTGTCACCAGGCAGCTTCAGAAGGACTCGTCTTTATCCCCAGCATCCGAGGGACAGGAAATCTCATTCCCAAAGATCAAGTGGCCTGCACTCCAAGGCGTGGCCAAGAAGCTCACATGCAAGGTTTCCACAGGCAAGAAGCTCTCATGCAAGATTTCCACAGCCAAAAAGTTTTCATGCAAGATTTGCACAGCCATGTTCACGGGGAGAGCGGAGATGGAGAGTCACAAGAGAGCCCACATTGGGCCTAGCACCTTCAAGTGTCCCGACTGTCCCTTCACTGCCACACTCTGGCCGGAGGTCCGAGTAAGTTTCCTGGCACAAGGAGCTTGTTTCCTGGGAACAGGAGGTTTGGAGAAATGGGGATTTCTGACCCAGCATTTGTCCTCCTGCCCCAGAGCCACATGGTTCAACATGCCGACCTCCGACCACACAAGTGCCCTCACTGCAGCTTTGCCTCCAAGAACAAGAAGGACCTGCGCAGGCACATGCTGACCCACACCAATGAGAAGCCCTTCGCCTGCCAGGTCTGTGGGCAGAGGTGAGTGATGGAGCAGAGCAAGGGACAGGGCATGTTGTAGGATGTGCTTATGGGGCCCGTGTCCTGCAGAGAGCACAGGATCCTGTGCTGCCTGTGGCACACTCCACCTGGCTCTGTCTCTCCATAGGTTCAACCGTAATGGGCACCTCAAGTTCCACACGCAGCGTTTGCACAGCTCAGAGGCCAAAAGGCCAGGGCCAGCTGCTGCCCAGCAGACCATCATCCTGAAGAGTGACGAGGACACCCTGGCCACCCTACACAGTAAGACATGTCCCTGGGACCAGCGCCAACCTGTGGGTGTCCTACATCCAGAGCCCCATGTGGGATTCACCCACCTTGTGGGTCAGGTGGGGCTGAAGGGCCAGGAGGATTGTCCTGCGGTTGGAAATGCTGGTAGAGACAGAGACCGAGGGGCTGGGCATGGGCAACTGCATGAAATGAGGGGATCTGTGTTCCCTCCAGTCAAGTCCTGGTAGATCAGTGCATGTGGGAGCAGCTCACACTGGAAGCAGAGTTCAAGGCAAGGTCTGGTGTGGAGGGTGTTTTCTCCCCATAGTTGTTCAGCTCTCACCTTGTGTGAACAGAGCCCAGAGACTACCCCGTGCTTTTCTCTGCGGCAAGTGTCACACAGTGGTCACTGGGGAGTGAGGCCACTGGCAGCCCTAGCAGTGTCCCCAGCAGCATCCTCACTGGCTCTCTCTCTGTGTTGCAGCAGCTCTGCAGGCTGGCCAGGCCGTGCTGGCTCCTGAGCGCCTGCAGCAGGCTCTGGGGCAGGAGCACATCCTTGTTGCACAGGAACAGAGTGTCACCAGCCAGGTAAGTTGGGTCCCTTGGCCTCAACTTATGTCCTGTGTGGCCACTCCTCACAGTAGGGGCTTCCTGGGGGGCTGTGGTTAGGCCCAGCCCCCCTGACCATGCTGGGCACTTGCTGACGTTGCAGGAGGAGGCAGCCTACATCCAGGAGATCACAACTGCTGATGGACAGACAGTACAGCACTTAGTGACTGCTGACAACCAGGTGAGGGGCATGGCCCACAGATGGGAGATTGCCAGTGGGAAGAGCTGGCAGCAGTGGGGAGAGCTGAAGGCACTGGGGTGGTAGAAAACAGGCACAGGAGCCAGACCAGATCCAGCTGTTGTGATGGGGGGTGGGTAGTGGTGACCTTTTTCTGAATTCCCATGTTTGCAGGTTCAGTACATTATTGCCCAGGAAGGTGTCCCGCACTTGCTTCCCCAGGAGTATGTTGTTGTCCCAGAGGGACATCACATCCAGGTGAGCTTCAGACTGTTCCCATCACATGGTGGGTGGGGCTCATGGGGTGTCCTGTGTGAGACTGGGCCCCCTCCTGCTCCCTCTTGCTTACTGTGGGTCACAGACTCTACCTCTGCCTCACTGTTTGTCCCCAGGTACAGGACGGTCAGATCACCCACATCCAGTACGAGCAGGGTGGCCAGTTCCTCCCGGAGTCACAGGTAAGGAGCCAGGCATGGTGGAGGAGCTGGAGTGTGGGTCTGAGCCTGCAGTTGGAGAGGGATATGTGAAAATACAGGGAGCTCATGGGCTCGTGCCTGAGTGCAGCAACCATGGCTGGAGCAGCTCCAGGAGGAACCCTCCCCTCAGGGATTCCCTGTCTTTCCCTCTGTAGATCCAGTACATGCCCGTGTCACCTGAGCAGCAGCTTGTCACCCAGGCACAGCTGGAAGCAGCAGCACACTCAGCTGTCTCAGGTAGTAGCAGGGCCCTGTGCCAGAAGGGCCAGTCCGCCCACGGTTTGGGGGTGCCAGTCTTGTTGTTGGGGTTGGCAGCAAGTCGTGCAGCTGTCCTTGGTTGGGAGGGCTGGGAAGATCAGGCTTAATCACTGCTTTGCTACTGGCCATGGTGTCCAAGGGCAGTTATTTGCTGGTCCCAGCCTGGTCAGTTCTGTAACAGGGTTAACCGGAGCTGGGGTCCCTGCTGGAGCCCAACATGGGCAGAGTGGCCTTATGTCCCTTCCCTGGGGATGGGTGTGGAACATGGTAGGGAGCCCTGAGTAGCCACCAGCTCCCCCTGCTGCAGCACTGACCCTCCTCCCCTGCAGCAGTGGCGGATGCAGCGATGGCCCAGGCACAGGGCGTGTTCACCACCGAGGCAGCAGCCGAGCAGATCCAGCAGCTGCAGCCGGGCATCCACTACGATGTCATCACGCTGTCGGACTAGCACCGGGCCCGGGCCGCACCGTGCTGGCACTGGCAGCACCGCCCCCGCCAGCAGTTGCCTTATTGTGCCAAGGCTGCAAAGGACTCACCTGAGCCATGGCAGCACGGACACAACCAGGGATGTGCTGCTGCTCAGCCCTGCACCGTGGGAGTCCTGCACCTCCCCTCAGAGACTGCTCAGCAGCCACGGGGGCAGCCCTTGTGTGGACGATCTCTTCGCCTGTTGCACTTGATGGTGTGAAATCCCTTTTCCCGAACGGTCTGCGTGGGCAGCCATGGATCAATGTCTGCCCAGCACATGAGGATTCTGGGGAAGCTGTAGGGTTGGGCACAATTGTGTGGTGCAGTGTCAGGCAAGGTGTGTGCAGTCACAGCTACTGCTCCCTGCAGCCATGGGGCCAGTGGTCCTAGTGTGGCAGCACCCAGCCCTCCTGTGGTATCTCCAGCCTGCGGGCAGGCAGCAGCAGGGCTCTGGACTGGGGGAACCCAAGGAGAAGGAGGTGGAAGATGCTCTATTTTTCTTCTGAAGAGGGATGGACTCTTTTGTTAGTCCATTGGTGGTTGGAAGGGTTCAGCTGTGACATTCTCAAGCTTTGACTATGCTTAGGAATTAAAAGGGATGGAGACGTGTGTGTGTGCCTGCCTGGGGGTCCAGGGGACAGGGATGTGACAGTGCAGCCTCAGCATGGCCCTGGGGCTGAGGCACAGGAGCCCAGCGTTGTGCTGGGCTGGTCGCTGCTGGCAGAGGCCCTGGGCTATCAGCTGCCTTCCGCCCGAGTGACCTTGACTCCTGGGAAGCGAGCCGGGCAGCTGGGACAGCGGTGGGCTTGGGGCTGGAGTCATGAAATTAATCGAGTGGTAAACAGCCTAAATCCCGTGTAACTCTGTCCCGAGCCACACACCGCCCTCCTGAGCGGCTTGTCTGGGCCTATTTACATGCGATTATAACAGCTAATCGCAGAGTTTTAGTTCTCTGCTCTTGCATTAAAGTGATTATCCACCGAGGGGAAAAGGCTGGGAACCACCCTGGCTCGGTGAGAGCCTCTGTGAAGCCTGAGCCCCACGGGGGCAGGGTGATCTCTGCTGGGCTCTCCCTGCCCTCATGCAGGGTACCACGGTGACACCGGGACCACTGTGGGATGTCCCCCTAGACTGCAGGGCAGTGAGGTGTGGGTGGCCCCGACGTGGCTTCGGCTGATGTGGCTTTTTCCCAGCTGGGGCTCTATCGTGGCCACAGCTGGGAGAGTGTCCCTGTGCCTTCACACCAGCCTTGGGTGTGGACGGTGGTGCTGGTGCGAGGCTGTGCCTGCCCGGCTGCCACTGTCGGAGTCCAGCTGTGTCCTCCCGCCGTGCTGGCGGCTCGCTGTGCCGGCGGCTGGCTGTGGCCCTCCCTCTCCAGCTGTGCTGTGCAGGGTCAGGGTGCTGCGCGCAATCCTCAGGCGCTTTCCTAGATTACAGCCCCATTATCTAATCAAGCAGATCCACGGTGCTGATTAGGGCTGGACGAGTCCCGTGGGGACAAGGTTATGGGGCCACTGTGGGGCTGAGGGCAGGGCTGGTCCCAACCAGCAGCACCAGTGTCCTGCTGCCTTGAGGCTTCCATACCTGGGGCTGCTGAGAGCACAAGATCAGCCCGCTGTGCGATGGATGGGATCAGAGCTCTGGCTGCTGTTTGCTGGTGGCTCCAGGTGCTGCTCATGCTCTGGCTATGGGGTCGTGTGGGGGCTTGGGACCTCTGTGTGCTGCCACCTCAGCCCTGGGACCTTCTGCTGTCACCAGGGCCTGCAGGGATCCAGGGATGTGGCCGGGTTCATTAGCACCGGTGACCTTCGCCTTCCTGTCCTGGCCAGCGCTAAGCGGGTTTGTTACATATTTAATATCCTGAGAGCGTTATTAGTCGGTATTTAATGACGGATACAACCTGTGGGATAATCCCAGTCTTAGCAGGGAGGCGTGGTGGCAGAAGCAGGTGGCTCAGGGGGTCGTGGGCTCTTGGGGCCCCTCACACAGCTGCCCACCACTTCCCTGCCCACCCAGTGCCCCTGCTGTGCCAACTACAGAAATCCCCCCCAGTGCCTTGCAGGGGTCCCCACTGTCCATGGGGCCGGAGGACCTTTCCCCTTCACAACTCCCCTGCCAGGAATCCAGCAGCAGGCATGGCAGTGCTGGGGCTTGGATGAGGACCTGGCCAAGCCAGAGGAGGAACAGGATGTGGCAGCATGGGTTGCTGTCCTCCTGCCAGGCTATAGTTCTTCCACTAGCCCCTGGCCCTCCAACCTGCCCTTCCACAGCATAGTGGCTCCGCCACCTACAACCCGAGTCAGGGCTGGGGTCATGGATGGGACATGGCTCAACATTGTTGCAGTAAAGCCCCAGCTTGGCTGTGTGCTTGTGGCTGTGGGTGTCTGTGGGGCTCATGGTGGACCCCATGTGCCAGCCCCAGGGTGCCCTTGTACCCCATCCCTGGGAGTTGTGTAGGCTATGCAGAGTTGGGGGGCTGGGAGGGACCAGGGCTCTGGCTGATGGCAGGCGGGCAAGGAGGATGGTCCTTGCAAGTCCCTGCCCAACAGTAGCTGGGGAAGGGGTGGGTATCAGGTGCCCCAGATCCTGCTGCTGCTCTCATGGGTGCTAATACCACCTAATCAGCTGTCAGTCACTGCGGACCCCAGCAGCTATAAAACACCCGGGAGCAGCTCCCCGGCTCCTCTCCTGCAGTATGGCAGCACCTCGGGGCGAGAGGAGCCCAGGACAAGAGCTGGGGGGCTGTGGGGGGCCTTTGGGGACCCTGCGGGGGCCACCCCAAGCCCTACTGCCCTGCCCCTGCTCCTACTCCTGCCCCTGTCCCATTTTGGCCGGGTACAGCTTCCTGCCACCCCCTCTCAGCCTCGTGACGCCCCTGGTAAGTGCCGCGCTGCAGCTCTGGGGGAGGAACGGGATGTGGGGCTTTCCAGGACCAGGATGGGACTGTGTGGGGTGGTTGGAATTGGAGTTGGACACCTGCTGTCCCGAGACCCCTGCCCCTCCCCGGCACCCCCTTGCCCCCACACACATACCCTCCCGCACTTGGCATTTTGGGGGCGCATGGGAGAGAAAAACGAAGGGCGGGATACAGCTCTGCCCTCTCCCACACACAAAGGGCTGAGCCCTGACATCCCACAGCCCCTCTCCTCTGGCCATCATGACCCCTGTCCCACCCTGACACCCTCTGCCCCTCCAGGTCTCCACACCCTATGAGGTGCCGCTGGGGCTGTCCCCGGAGCCGGGGCGGGTGAAGGCGGCGGCAACGCGAGAGAGCACCGGGGCACTGAAGGCTTGGCTGGCACGACACCCCAGGAACCCCTATCCCAGCAAGGGGGAGAAGGTGATGCTGGCCGTGGTCAGCCGGATGAGCCTCACCCAGGTCTCCACCTGGTTCGCCAATGCCCGCCGGCGCCTCAAGAAGGAGAACAAGGCAAGCTGGGCCACACGCAGCGCCTCAGACAGTGAGGACAGCGAGGGCGAGGGGGTCCCGTCGGGTGCTGTCCCCATGCCCAGTTCCAGCCCTGTGCAGGATGGGTGCAGGGGCAGCCCTGAGGTGAGGACAGGCCCTGGGCAGGACAAGCAGCCCCAGAAACCCAAGTTCTGGAGTGTGGCAGAGATGCTGGAACCTCCCCCCAGCAAGAATGGGTGTCCCCCGGAGGTGCCAGAGCAGGTATAGGGCTGGCAGAGTCATGTCCTGTCCCCAAGGGCATGGCAGGAGAGACAGCCATGGGACCCAGCAGCTGCCTGGCCAAGAAGAGTGGGAGATGTGGGTGGGAAGGGACACAACACAGTAATAAATATGATTGTTTTGGGTCTCCTGGTGTTGCCTGTGTGGTGAGGATGCTGGTGGGGGATGCTGGCAGGGATGCAGGGGTACCAGAGATGTGGGTAGCTTCACTGCCAGTGCTGCAGTGAGCGGCCCCTGTGGTGCAGGTCTAAGGCAGAGATCAAAAATAGACTTAGCTCTTCTTGATAAAAGTAATAAAATGGTTAGCAGTATTAAATTAATCCTTACAAAACAAAACCCAAGGAGGTTAAATAGAGACTGGAGGCTTTGCAAGAAGAAACCCACAATGACTACAAAACAGCTGCAAAGACATCTTTACACACCAAAGAAACTCCTCCACTCATCCCCTCTCTGGGGCACAATGTCAGCAAACACGAGACTCACACATGAGAAAGAAACACAGATGTGATGGGAGCAGCCCCACGAGGAGCGTGGGTGCCATGGACAGAACTATTTACACTATGGACACGGAGCCGTGCTGGGGCCAGTCC